>JBBPBP010000002.1:2444755-2455020 GCA_037974735.1 Cicer chorassanicum
GTAATTAATTATTAAGAAAGCACTTTCGTTCAAAATATATATATATATATATATAAGAATTGTAAAATATATAATAAAAAATAATATTGAAATCTATTGAGAGAAAAATGAGAGAAAGTGCTTATAAATTTGTGTCTAAAAAAATAGAATGTTAGGAAAAATATTGAATTAATAGTACCAATAAAGAGTATATTTGTGTCTAAAAAAATAAAGAGTATATCTGTAAAAATAAAAGAATTTAGTAAATTGAAAATAAATTATATTAAGGGGCAATGTAATTTTTTTTAGAGTGCTTATAAATTTAGATGTACAAAGTGAGTAACAAATTAAGTGAAAAATAATTTGGATTTTTACCGATTATTCCCATTCTTAATTTGATAGAAATATAATGTATGTGAATGTTGTGCAATAAAACTATGGAGATGTAAAAATATGTTATTGACGATGCAAAAAAAATTTATGTATAAATACGTAGTTCAAGGTTGTTTGGTTGCACGTCCATGAGGTTAAACGCACTCAAACAACAGTCAAACGTGGTTTGACTGTGTTGTGAAGATGTTTGGAATTTTTACGGAAAATCGATTATGCATTGTAGAATATATCATGACTGAAGCAATATATTGTAGCTTCCACGGTTACAACCGATTCTACTTAATTCAGATTATAATCTTTTACCATACTATTCAAAGACCGGTCAACATATATATAACGAAATCAATACTTCACTATAAAGTGTTTCAAGACACAATTCAAAAAGAATAAAAAAGATAAGTTATAAATCGATATCAAAACATTTAAGAGGATATTGTCATCATTAATCGAAGTCATAATAAAAACTTTTGACTTTAAATTTGAATCACTGAGAAAATTTAACTTTAACAAAATTCAATAAATTAAATGATGCCATCACCTCATTATAAACTTTCCATTTAATTCAAACACATATAAATTAAATAATTTGAAGTATTTAATACAATATCTTATCATCATAAAGCAAACATCTTCTAAAATAACACTTTTAATCTTAAACGAAGCAAAAATATTTATCCAACCCGACCAAGAATAAGGCACTAAAAAATAGCCTTAAGTCTAATTTTCTGAATTGATACATATTTGGTAACAATTTTTAATGTATATAATATCTAATAAAATTTATAGATCATTATAAAAAGAAAAATAAAAATAAAAATGACGTATGGAAAGTACAAACAATGAAGGAATGGATGAAAAAAAAAAGTAAAAAATGAATTCACGTGACCTTTATTATTACATCCGTATCTGTAGGCATACACAGTGTGGCCATCTGCTAGCTGCAGTCACTCACTCTGAATCACAATCACCCACCACCCCTGACTTTCACCACTCACTGCACTTTTTTCTTATCTCTCTTTTTCATTTTCTCTTTTCTTTATGAAAAAAGAATAGTAGTATTAGTAATAATAAAGCGAGCCCAACGGAGTCAAACACGCCAACTAACGAGACCAAGCCCATCTTCTCAAGGTGGCCCAACTTCACCTGTTCCCTGCTACTCAGACACCATTCCACGTGGGAACTACTCTCTCTCACTGCACCAACACCAACCCCACTTATTCCCCAACCAATTATATTCTCCCACGTCACCACCCACCTTTCCCTTTCAATTACGTCAACTCAAATTCCCATAAAACACCTCTTTATTACAAACTCCCCTCCAATAAAACAACACACTATTCATATTTATCTCAAATCTCAATCCCCAAAAAAACACACACTATTTCAAACTCAAAATTAAAATTAAAAAATATGTCAGGCGCCGTTCAGAAAACGCCGTACAATATCAGTAGGGCATACGTCACTCTTATCACCCGTTTCCACCCCACACGTCTCATCACCCGGCGGCTCTCCCAATAGGTCCCACCACTTTCTTTCTCAATCAAATCACAACCGTCCATCAGAAATCAACGGCTCTCCTTTATTTTATCCAAATTTGCTTCCCACCCCGTGTGACATGGTTTGTCTATATAAACAAAAGAAAAAGAGATGGAGAGGAGGTGGTGCCGGCCAGCCGACAATTACGGGAGCAAATGTGGGTCCCATCACTTTTATAAACATCCATCCATTCCAACACAATCACTTCAAATCTCTCTTTCTCTTTTTTCTTTTCTTTGTTAATGGATTCTTCATCTTCATCTTCTTCAGCTAACCGCGAAGGACACTACAGAGGTGTTAGAAAGCGACCATGGGGACGCTACGCAGCTGAGATTCGCGATCCTTGGAAGAAGACACGTGTTTGGTTGGGAACATTTGATACTCCCGAGGAAGCTGCTCTTGCTTACGACGGCGCCGCTCGTTCCCTCCGTGGAGCTAAGGCTAAAACTAACTTTCCTCCGGCGCCGGTTGCCGCTGGTCTTTGTCTTGATCTCAACGCTCCTTCCTCTGATCACCGATGGCCGCCTGTCCCTTCGCGCAGCTTTGTTGTTACTGAGTTTCTTCAGACTGGTGTTCTCAAGGATTTTAACCCTCCTCAGCCTCCACCTGTTGCTGCGGTGGCTGGACTTAGGCGTCATGACGGTGGTTTTTCTGTTTCCGGTGGAGTTCAGGTGGCCGAGCACACCTCAACGGCGTCTTATTTGGGACTCGTCCGACGTGGGATTCCGATTGATCTTAACGAACCTCCACCGTTGTGGCTATGAAAATCCTAGAAAATGAGAAGCGTAAATGAGATCCTTTATTGTAGGTTTTTAACGGCGTCGTTTTGCACTCTCTTTTAGGATATTATCTAGTAATTAATTAATTAATTAATTAATTAGGCTTCCTTGTCTTTTTTACTCTCATTAGTTTGATAGAGTTATCATTTGTGGAGTATCTATCTATCTTTGTAATTTATGTAAGGCTATCTAACATTTTAGAAAAAATGAAAAAGAGTAACCTATGAACTAGTATGATATTGTGGATTTTTTTTTGTCAATAATCCTTTTTTTTCAATAATTAATTTAATAATAATAAATAAATAAAACAAAAGATTAATAAATTTTAAATTATTGAAGTGAAAATATTTTAAACATTACTTGGCATAAGTTTATTATTAATAAAGATCAATTTGTATGTTATTTTATATTTAAAGATATTTTTGAATATTGTAGGGATGAAATTCAAAAAAATAAAAATTTGCAGATACTAAAACTGAAAAGTGTTATATTTACAAGGACCAAAAACTGTTTCCCTTTGTTAGTTAACGTTTTTGTAACGTCGATTTAACGTTAAGCATCAAAACTATTTTTTTTTTAATATTATAGGGATGTAAACAAAAAAAAATGAAAAAGAGTAACCTATGAACTAGTATAATATTGTGGTTTTTTTTTCAATAATTTTTTTTTTTAATTATACAGGTAGTCTATTTTTAAATTTAAATACCAAACTACCGTTTTTATCTACAATGATATAAGTTGTCATTTGGAATAGTGACTTCCTTAAGGAAGTCCATTTTTCAAATGGCGACTTCACAAATGATTTTTTTAAAATTTAATTTTTTTTTAATAATTTTTTCGAGTATGGCCAGTTAACTAACATAGTTCACATTTTTTTGGTACTTTTTATTTAACGTTCATTTCAGTTCTAATACGGGTACTATTTGTACGATCTTTTTAATATATATATATATATATATATATATATATATATATATATATTCATATATTCATAAATACATCACGAGTTTGTTCTTCTTCTTTTTGATCTTCGATGTACCAATGTGTCGTCAAAATCACGTACGTGAGAGAAAACCTCGGTAATGTGGTACTGGAGGTCACCTTCGACATTAATTTTATCGTAATTTTCTGTAAAATTTGTGATGTTTTTTATGAATGAATTATGTAATTTAAAATTTTTTCATAATTTAAAATTTGTATTTATGTATTTTTGAGAATTATATATATTAAAAATAATCGTTCAAATAATATCCGTATTAGAACTAAAATCGACGATAAAAAAAAATACCAATAAAATGTGGACTTCCGTTAACTGACTGTACTCGAAAACATTGTTCAAATCTTACAGCCAACTTTAGTCAATCTATGTAATTTAAAATTTTCATTTATGTATTTTTTATGAATTATATATATATATATATATATATATATATATATATATTATTTTTGTTATTTGAATTAAAATTCCAAAAAAAATGATTTTTTTTATTTTAAATCATTTGGGAAGTCACCATTTAGAAAGTGAGTTTCTTTAAGGAAGTATCATTCTAAATGGCGATTTTTAATATTGTAGAAAAAGGGGTAGTTTGATATTTAAATTTGAAAAGGTAGTATTTGTGTAATTTTTTTATAAAAAAAGGGTTATTGAAAAAAAAAACCCTGATATCTCTGATATTGTACTGTATGTATTGACATTTATTTATTTTTCATATTAACTAATTAATGTGTATAACTATTATTTTCCGATACTAAACTAGTCCCATTAGTTGAGATTAAAAGTAGTTTGTAAAATAACCCTTTTACTCTTCAGTTTACTTAGATGTCTTATTGATAAAAACAAAATCTAGAAACCTTATATAGATAAGGAAAATGTAAATGAGCCGATGTTAAGCTATAAGCTAATTTCAAGTTAAAATTAATGTTATATGTTCATATCAAGATGTTATTTTATGACATTTTGGTTAGAATGGTTGTGATGGACATCTTATCTAATCTTTGTTAGAACTAGTAGTAGTATGTAATGTTTTACGGTTTTGGTGTGTTGGGCGGCGTGGTAGACAACCGATGAAGAATTAACATCGTTTGATGCTGTTGCAACATCATAGTAAAACAACGGCGTTGAGTGTGTAGTTTTACGCGCGATTTGAAAGCGAGTGGGTCTGATTTCTGCTAGGAGCGGGAAGTGCGATGCGAGCGTGTGGGTATCAGCATGATGGCATTCTTTTTCTAGTCAGAGATCTGGTTCTTATCATTTTAGCAGCGTGTATTTTCGTCCACTTTTAGACCCACTCGCCCTTTTAAGCGCGTTATTTTTTTTCAACCTGAGTTTTATGTGGATTTATATATTGCACTTTAATTTCTCATAATCCCACTCAACTAACTCATAGCCTCGTACTTTCATCTCATTTTATGTTTATCAATCAATTTTGTAAATACATATTTGGATTAAGAATGAATTTTTCGGGGTCGCACCTCTTAAAGTTTAAGTTAACCTCTACACAACTTCATCACACAAGTTTCACAACTTCATCACACAAGTTTCTCAACAAAATTGGTGATTAAAGTATATAAAGTGTTATTTCTTTTGTCTTATAATTTATGTCACTTTAACAAATAAAAAAAATTGTTTTAAAATTAATGTTATTCACAATTTTTATTATATATTTAATTTTTTTTCTATAAAATTTTCTAATGATAATTATATACACAACTTCCAATAATTAATAATAGTAAAAAACTCACCAATAGTTAAGATGAATGCATTGATAAAATAACATATTTACTTTTTCTAATTATTGTATTTTTTAATACGTGTACAAAAATTTTAAACGACACTCATTGTGAGACAAAGTAGGTATTGTAAAGTTCCCAAAGATATGTAGAACTTGAGTTTTTCCTAACACCCTTTAACGCCCGACATTATTGAGCTTTGTGCGTATATATAAATGGTAGGTGGCTCAATCGAATAGATTCTGATACCATCTTATAATTTGGGTTTGTAGTATGCTAAGAGTTAATATTCCACATTGGTTTAGATAAAGTCTAACAAAATGTTTAAAAATGGTGGGTAGTCGTCACCTTACAAGTTAGTTTCGTTGGGGTTGTGTAGGGTTCAAAATTAATCCAAGATAGTATCAGAATCTATCTAATATTCATTGGTCACTTGCTATCACGTTACACATTCAACTTTTCAAAAGGTGAACCCAAGAAAGTCAAAAGTTGTAACTTTTGACATTTTGTAACTTTTGACACTTCATTCTCACATTTGTTAACGTTTTCCTTTCAACTCAAAAGAAATAACATTATAGGTTGGCCAAGAACGTTCTAGACAGTAGTATAAACATGTGTTTAATATGTCTAAATTATATCTAACATTTGGCTAATGTGTCTAACGACTATATTCAGCATTATCAAAGTTTTCAATGCCTCTTATTATCTATAAATGCAAGATCAATTGGAAGATGAAGGAAAATACAATCAATATACACTTGTTCAAGTCAAAAACTATTTAACCAAACTTGATCAACTCCCTTCACTATATATTTGCATCATCCTTATTGAATTTTCCTTACAATTAATCTCAAACAAATAGTTGAGAATCATTAGATGTCAAACACTTTTATCATAAACATTATAATAGACTAGCTCAAGTCTATCTTTTATGTTAGTTTGAGTGTGTTTGTAAAAATATTTTTTAAATTGAAAGGTGATTGTAAAAATCCTTTTAAGATTGAAAGGTGGCTATGAAAATTCTATCGAGATTGAAAGGTGATTGTAAAAATCATTTTTAGGTTGAAAAACAAGTGTTGTAATTGATAAAGAGAAAAGGTGCAAGGATAACATTCCGGTTCTGAACCACATAGTGAAAATTTCATTGTTGGGAGAACTAGACTAGTCCGAGTTGAGTTAACTAGTAAACTTTTTGTGTGTGATATTTTTTCCCTTTAATTTAATTATTTGCAAGCACAAATCATACATCATTATCATTGTTTATTATTTAATACTTTTAATTTCATACAAATTGTCCATAACGTTCTAGTCAGTAAGAGTTCACTAATAAACTTATGATTACCAAGTTTAATATTAAGTAAAACAACAATTCAATTGCTTGAACTAAATTTTAAAAAGGTCAGAATGCAATACCTCATTTCTTCGAACTATTCATTACTCTTCACTTACCACTATCGGGTCACGTCCAAATATCAAGTAATGGACGTGTAGGGGATGTGTTAAGAGTTTCACATTGGATGAGATAAATCATGACAAAATGTTTATAAGTGGTGGGTAGTCTTCACTTTACAAGCTCATTATGTGGGGTTTATGTAGTGTCTAATCCAAAATCTAAGAACAACATTTCACCTTAATTAAAATTAAAATTTTCAACTCCAACGAAATCCAGTCATAGTGTTGTCAAATACATCGTAATTTATTTTTAGTAAAAAGACATTTAAAGTTCTTTAAGTCTTAGTTCAACTTCCGCTTAGATCTTTTAAGTTTATTTTTTTTTCTTCTTATTTTGTCCTTTAAGTTATATTATATTTGTCATTAGTCATTTATCTCATTTTCAACAATGATTAGAGCAATTGAAAACTTCTAATTGTTAAAAACTCTAACAAATGTTGCAACAATATATTTTTCATGCTAGTATTTTAAAAAAACATTTATCAAATCTTATAAATGGTCTTCATTTTTTTATTTTCTCTGTAAGCATCATGATAATAAAGTTTTATCCACATAATCGATGTCATTAATTCCTTTTACTTGAAAAGTAGTTTAGCCAGTCAACTAACATCGATGTTTCAACTATATCTTAATATTTCATGATAGTAATGCGAGAAAAAAAAATCAAACTTACAAGATTGCTTGTGTGATTTAATATAACTTAAAAGTTAATGATGCAAACTAAATATAACTTAAAAGACTAAAAGTATATTATTTTTTCTTGTGTAAATACACCATAACTTTACTTGTAATTGAATGGATATTTAATTCTGTTGTGACAAAAATAGATTTTAGACGAATGAATTTTTAAAATAAAATAACATACAAATTTGTAGTGAAAAATTTAGAGTAAAAAAAATTAGCATTCTTTGATCTCATAATTGCATAAAACACATGTTATCATATTTTTTTAGACAAGATTATAAATACCACAAAAAATTTACATGTTTAACTGCAATGTCTTATATTCGAATCTAAAATATGATGTCTTATATAATAATATTCACATTTGACAAAATGAGATCAATACTAGAAAAAATGTTTTTAAAGACCAATTTTTTTGTCACTAAATGGAGAAAATCGGTCACTAAATTTAATAGCGACCGATTTAGTGACCAATTTAAATCAGTAGGTAAACTGCTAGTCGCTAACTATTGAGACCAAATCAGTGACCGAATTTAGTGACTGAATTTAGTAACCGGTTTAGTGACCGAATTTGGCAACCAATTTAGTGCCCGAATTTTGTGACCAATTTTAATGATTAAATTTTTTGCGATCGATTTGTGAACCGAATATCGATATTATCAAATATCTTGATCAATTAGAAAATTCTAAACAAGTATGCATCTGAATTTTATTAAAAACAAAACATACATGTTAATTATTTAGTATCTACATCATATTAGTATATCTAATATGTAGTTTGAAGAAAAATAAAATATGTATTCTCATTCTGATTGAGTATCAACAAACTCAGTACTTTTAGTCGAAAAAACAAAAACAGACCCACCGTATTTATACAACGAGAAAAATAATTATAGAAACTCAAAAGTATATAAATGAAAGAAAAATAATAATATTTTAATTAAATTATGTTTGTAAATTATTAGTGTATTCATAATTATCATTATGGTCAACTGAAATATAATAAATTAAGAGTAGTGTATGTAGTATTAAATTAAAACAATAATTAATATTATATTAAAAATTAAATCGTTTTAAAGTATTGTAAACTTAATTCGGGCTAGTTTATTTCCAGGCTATAAGTTGTGGAGTAAGACTTGTAATAATATGAATATCTGTATGGCGTGGTTCCACATTGTAATTGCATATTTTGTTTCATTTCTGAACAATATCAATTTTAGAGCTAATTGAGTGTAGTATATTTAGGTGGTAATGAATAAAATTGATTTTTCCTTTTAAATTAATTTTAGTATGAAGGTAAAATTTGTAATTTTTGAATTTTTAGTAATTACGTGATTTTTGTGGTGAAATTTATTATTTAATTCATTTTAATTTAATATAAATTTAAACACAAATTATAATTAAAACTAAAGTTTGAAATTAATTTTTTTATCAGTAAAATAGATAGTAATTATTATTATAAACTCGCATATAAATTTCAAATTCAAGTTTTAAAAAATATTTAATAAAAAAATATTAATATTTATCAATTTAACTAAATATTTAAAATTACATATATAAATCTATTTTAATTACGGCAAGATAAAATAAATACACTGGTAGTACATGTACATGTGTCCGTGGAAATGAACCTAGCTAACATGGTGTGTACTTTACGGATTATTAATATTTTCTTGGCCTTTCGCGTAATGGATAAGTAGCACAATTAGCTAAATATTTTACTCTAATTTTCCATAGAACGAGAATGGGACCAGAACGTTTTCTTTTTTCTTTTTCTTAAAAAATTAAGTAATGACCATGACGTATGAAAATTGGGAGTGAGAGTACATCTTTTGGGAATCATCACGCGCGTGCGTGTTGTTAATATGCCGGCTTTCAAAAGTTGCTTTTTCGTCCTTGTTCATTTTCTGTGATTTCAAATCAAATCACACCACATTTTTTTTTGGGTACAAATCACCCGATACTTTTTTATTTAAAGGACTTCTTTTGTTATAGTTTTAACTTTTTTTTTTTAGTGAAACAAGGTTTCGGAAGCAGTTGATAATTGAAATTTAAATTGTTAAAAATATTTGTATTAAATGTATTTTTATTAATTATTTTTTCAATTTAGGTTTTTCATTAAAAAGTATACTAAATTTTTTGGGTAAAACTTTTAACATTTAAATTTATTTTCTTTATACTAAATATTTTTTTTTATTATATATCAGATAATATAATTATCACATGAAAGTTATATATTATTACGAGATTTCAGATTCAAATTCATTAACTCTTATATGTTGATTCTAGTTGATGCTATTGGAGTTGTATTTATGCCTCTAATATCTTTATATTTTCATTTTGTTTAAATTTAGACCCTGTTTTATTTAAAAAGAAAATTTATTTTTTATACACTATTGTTTTGCATGAAATATAAAGTTATGCAAATTATTTATTGTTATATCGAAATTTAAAAACCAATTTTTATGAATTTAAAAAATACTAATAAGTAAATATATATTTACTTTTAATGAAATTAAAAATATATTTAAATTAAAAAAAGTAAATATATTTATCTTTACTTTGGTTAGTATTCGATTTCTTTAAAACTAGTTGCTTGAAAAATATTGAGTAAACAAAATGTATGGTGACGTTTGAAAACAAATCAAAATAGATTGTCCTATAAAGTCATGTCTAAAAAGTATATATATATATATATATATATATATATAT
>JBBPBP010000002.1:2455190-2472369 GCA_037974735.1 Cicer chorassanicum
TTTGAGTTCTTTAAATTATTAAATTTTTTGATCTCTTAATTTAGAAAAACCAAATATTTTAAACGCTTAAATTATAATATTATATATTATCAGAAATCATCAAAGAATATAATATTTATCATTTAATAGCTTAAAGTTTAATATTTGTCATTAAAATATTAAAATAAAATAAAAATAATTTGAGAGATTAATGTGTTTAATTTTTATAATTTAATAGAACAAATAATAACTAATAAATTTATTAGATTAAAACAAAAATTAAAAATAACTTAAAAAATAAAAAATGTAATTTTATATCACGTCTTTGAGGGTGTGGGCGGTGGTTTATGAAAATTTGGTGATGGAAGTCTTACATTATTTTTGTGTGATAAGTGGGTGGAGGTGGTAAGTTGTGTGAGCGTTTTCCTTATGTTGGTCTAGTGGAGAATAAAACAACTATGGTGGCATAAATATTTTGTGGGTGGAGAATTGGAGGATAAGGGTGAGTTTGGAGAAATAATTTATTTGTTTTGAAGGAATATTTGGTTGCGGATTACAATGCTTTGATTGAAACTGTTGTTATGCAGGATAATATGTTTGACTGAAGGACATAGAAACACAACCACAGAGACGAGTATTCAGTCATAGTTTCACGTCAACAATTAACGAATACTTTAAGTTTGGCAAACACTATCATTAGGAATAAATTGACATCTATTAAAGTTTTTCTATTCATTTGAAAACTTGTGAATATCATCATATATTTCTTTAAAGATAATTTACCTTTGCATGATATATTTGGTCAACAATCTCTTGTGTTTGCTGGTGGATGTAAACAAGATGAATCAATACAACATTTATTCTTTGAATGTCCTATAATGAAACGTGTATGGTTTGACATGTTTGTATGAATTGAGATTCCATTCATAAGGATTCACATCAACATATTTGTTAATTTCAATGTCTCTTTTAAGGCTATAAGTAAATGAGCTATTAGATTTATGATTTGTGTGTATTTAGATAATTTCGAAGGTTTGTAATGAAAGTGAGTTTAATCAGACTAATTGTACTATATTTCATATGATGGAACGTGTGAAACTTCTTTCTCATCGGCGACTCAAATCTAAGAACAAATATTTTATTTACGATTTCAATTAAACTTTTTGATATTATTATTTGACACATATTACATCTTAGATAACTGTAGTATATTATTCTTGGCTTCTTAAAAAGAAAATTGAAAATATTTTGTAAAGTATGAGATAATATGGCTAGAATTCTGTAGTAATTATTTTACCAAACAATGGTAACTGATTTTTGGAATAGTCTTTATAAGATTGATTTGGTTTGGTTGAATCTGATTCACGTTTATGTCTATTCCATTAAGGGGAAGTACATTTGTGTTTTAATCTTTCCAAATTGATAACAAACTTTAAATTATGATTTGTTTATATTCTGTAGTGCATTGATCTATAATTTATATAAGTTTGATGTATAAATTACAATTATGCATACGTGTGTGGACATGTATTTCAATTTAATCTATTAAAAGGAGACTTATATTTTTGAATATTTTTTTTTTGAATAGATGTTTATTATCAAAAAAGAATGGAGTAGTAAAGAATAAATTTTGTTCTTAACACAAAAAAATGTTTTTTGAAATCTTCAAGTAAAAGTAATAAATTACTCCATGAAAACTAAAATAATTTCGAAGTATCAACCGTTCCAAACAAGAGTATTGTAAGGAATAGGATGGTGGAGAGCAAGTCTCACATGTACTCAATTTCAAAATTAAATATTTGGTGACTCACATAAATAAAAAAATTACAAGATATAATTTCATTGTTATTATTTTTAAATTCTTTTCTTATGTGTTCATATGTTATCTCTAATCCGGATCGGCCGATAAGTTAGGTTTCAATTATTTTATTTTTTATAATATTATAAAATGAGAGTGTTTTATTTAGTTAAATATATTTTTAATTCTTATAAAATTTTAATTTTTTAATTAATTTTTAATTTTTTTAATTCATTCTTAGTCTTTAATTTAATTTTATAAGAATATTTTTTAGAAATATCATTTTTTTTACAAAAATACTTTTCAAAATAAAATTAAAAGCAAATAATGTTTTTTTAAGAACTAAAAAAATGATAATTTTTTCTAATGACTAAAAGTATAACTTAAAATTTATAATTTAAATTTATTTTATCTCTTTTTAGTTATTAAATTACAATTTATTTTTATCAAAATCATATTTTTAAATTGAAACTACAATTTCCAAAATATTTAAAAAGCCTGTCTCCATGTAAGTATTTCTAGATGATGGAAGAGTTGGGTTTGGTTTAGTGTGATTATTTTAGAAAGAAGGAGACGAATTCAAACTAAATTGTCAGAAAACTATTATGAGCACACAATTGTGTGACAAAAGGACACAAGACTACAAAAGTGCAAAACACCCACCACACCCCATTCCACCCACACGCAAACACATTTTTTTTATCAACTCATCCCTAAACACATTTAAAACAGCGGTAGAAATAATTTATCCATAAAAGTTGATTCACCTTCTACAGGATTAAAAATTTAACTCTTGCTTTAAATATAACTGCTCATACAATTTATTATAATTTACTAGGAGTTGTTATTTTTTCCAATATCAATCATAAATTTAAGAAAGCTTAAATCATTTATTAAAGATTTAAATATAAATAAAATATTAAAAATTATATAAATAAATTTTAAATTTAAGAAAAGTGAGAATTTTAAATTAAATTTCATTTTTAATTTTTTTAATAATTATTTTTAAAATAATTGTTAGAATGATCCTGAATTTAATCATGCAATTTTTTAAAATAGTTATTTGATCATTAAGTAACTTTTACTACCTTTATCTATAATTATAAACTCTTTAAAAAAAATTGTCTTTAAATATAAGTATTATATAAATTACTAAAGGCATTGATTATTTATTTTTCCAAATATATTCATTAATAAATATTGTATATTTGAGACAAAAAAAAACACATTAATTTAATAACAGTCGTATATATTAATTGCACTATTAATTTTTTAAAATATATTACATTAAGAACTATTTAAAAAATATTTATTATTTAATTATTCTATCGATTGTAATTAAAGTGGAAAATATATGATTAGGCTCTGTCCAAAGGTAATTGTATAGTTGTTATATTCATAAAAGGCAAGAGAGTACTAAACTAGGATATGTAAGAAAAGAATATATCGTTAATAAAAAAAAAGTAGTGGTAAAGGTGAGTGAGCAGCACGATCCTTGTTCACAATTTTGTCACTGAGCAGAGACTATAGAGTGCAGCTGCTCCACCTGCACCCAGCCGGCCGTCATTTCACACTTCTGCGACTACTGATTTGACCCTTCTTCCATGTGGTCCCCTCTATTCCGAGAATTCACGCAATTTTATATAATAAATTAAATTGGGGGCGGTGGCGTGGTGATACATAATTTATGGGGGCCCCACAACTAATAGAGGAAAACGTGGCGTGTTTCTGGTGAGAAGCCCCATCACGAACGAATCTGTCGGCAGCAGAGACGTCACGCTGTTCTTTCTCTCTCTTACATTACCCACACGCAAACAACAATAACACTTCCCCACCCTTCTCTTCTCTGCGTTTTTTCTTTTATTACGTCCAAATTTAAAAGTAGAGATAAAAACAATGGTCTTTTCTTTAGTCGTCCTCCCTCACCCTCTCGTCGCTGTCGATGTTGTAATTTGTCGTTGTCGCTGTCTTTGTTGTTTTGTCGTATTATATGGGGTGGCGCCGTTTCATTTCCATCATTACCATTGACTGCGGCGTTATACCATTGTTCTTTTGAACATTTCTTTCCTTCGGGGAGCAGGTGTGAACGACGCCGTTTTTCTTGAAACTGTGTTTTAATTTTTTATTTATTATTACAGTACATTTGTCTTCATATATATATAAAATTGCTTAAATATCATTTATTATTATTTATTTTAATATTAATTTTGTTCGTTTATTCTTTTTTTTATACTTATTTTAATGTTTTAATTTTATAAAGCGATATATTTTAATGATTTTTATCGTAACTCACTTAAATAATTGTATAATTATTATTATTATAAATTATTGATTAAATGTATCATTTTATTATGAATGAGGTGAAAATATACTAAATTATATAAATGACATTCGTTTCAAAGTATGTAAGAAATTCTTTTTCAAATATAAATCTATTATTGAGTTAAATAAATGTTATTTTCAAAAGAATATTATAATCGTTACATATTGATAATTATTAGAAACGATTCAAATGATCGGATGTTATTATAAATTTTATTATGATTGTGATAAAAATTAAAATACACCACTTATAAAAGATAAAGACCAAAATGAAATAAAATAAAGATAAATTATTAAAATGAATATTAGATAAAAGATAAAAGCAAAACATTATATTTAAGCTTATAAAATTTCAATGATTAAATTATTGGATGCAACTAGATAATAAATTAAATAGATTGTTGACAATTAATACTGTTTTTTTATTAAAAAATTGATATAACGAAGAATACATCGATGCAATATAAATTTAAATTTGTTAAAAATAAAAAGGATAAATTATGTACAAACTCACGCCACCCAAATTAATAGTGTAAAACATCAACATAGCATAAACCAACAACATGCTTGTAGCATAAGAAAAGAAAAAACAGTCAATCTCAAATGATTTGGAAGAGTAATTTTAGACCAAAAAATCATCTTAAACCATTCATCTTTAAGGATGGCAACATAACTCGCACTCATGGATATCCATCCGAGCCCATCATAATTAGGACGGAGAAAACCCGCTTTGATTGAATACAGGTTCAAGTGTTGGTTTTCCGTGAAATTAAAATTCGAGGACGAAGACGGATTTAGGAGTGTTGATATTCACCCCGCACCCGAACACGCCTTGTTAATAATATTATTGTAATTTTTAAAATTTATATACATGTACCTATTGAATATACTTAATATTTTTTAAAATATTAAAAATTATAATCTCATATCTTTAGAATATACTTTTTAATTTTAATATTGTCTAATTATAATTATATTATTATATTATTATATTAATTATAATATATATGATTTTTAAATTTATAATTTTATATATGAATGGGTGCAGCAAAGAAATCTGAATCCCCTTGCAAGTAGAAATGAGAGTTTAAATTTTGAAAAACGGTGACGAGTTTTCCCTAATTTATTAGGTGTGAAAGTGGGAGAGACAATATTCGTCCTCGCCCGCCCCGTTGCCATGATTACTTCTTTCTAATAATAAGAGAATCCAAAGTTTATTGTTTATTTATAAATTTATCATTTAAAAGAAGAAAATAATAAATGTTTTTCTTATAATATTTACTGTTGCATGTAGAAAAATATATAATGAATTATATATATGTTGGTAGAGAAATAATTAATATTAGTAAAAGTTAAAAAAAAAAAAAAAAAAAAAAGTCTTATAACAGAGATGTATAATCGGGGGTGGGGATCGGTGGAGTTGTGTGGAATTGGAAAAGTAATTTGTTTATGGTAGTCGGAGGGGAATTTATTTTTGGATTCAATTATATTGTTAGGAAATTTTGTGGTGCAGAACAATGTTGTTGACAAGTGGATTTAGCGAAGACTTCAGAGTTGACGATTTACCGTCTAGTACTTTTAGTTGGATAAAACTGCTTCCTTTTAAAGTGTCACTCTTTGCTTAGTATCTATTCGACAATTGAATTTTCACCGAGGACAATTTAAAAAAACATGGAATTTTGGATCATAGGAATACCATATTTGTTTGGGGAGGTGAGTAGGAGGAATTTCTAGAACAATTATTTTGTTGTTGTTAAATTTTTGGCTATGTGTATATATTCCAAATGTTGGGAGTTTAAAATGGTTTACATAACAATGCTTTTGCTCATTCTCAACAATTTGAAGGGATAGTTGTTAGTAACATGTCAACAAGAAAAAAACTATATGTGATTTGGTCAGTATGTATTTGGTCAATATGAAAAAGACATAATCAATGCATGTTGATTATATGTGATTTGGTCGGTATGTATTTGGTCAATATGAAAAAAGAAACATAATCAATGTATATTTAATCAACATAATAGTAATTTGGTTCAAATTGTGGAGAGTATTAAAATTCTATATTGAATATGAATCAAAACTAAATTAAAGAGATTTGTCTTTATTTCAATTGTTGACGGAACAATCCCCTCGCTTGTTTTAGTGTTGATGTTCATGATCTTTATATTTGAATTTAGTTATTATTTGAGTGGACTCTCAAAATTTGAATTATTTGGATAATGTTGTATTTACTTTATTTTATTTTTGGTACACTTTGTATTTTGAATATTCTTCTACATATGATTTATTAATATATGTTGACATTTTCAAAAGAACGTAACACCTAAATCTGATCAATGTAAGAAAAATATTATATAAAAGTGAAAATAAATAATAAAAAATTAAATTATTTAATCTAAATTTTTAAACTAAATATAATTGCTTATTTTGATGAATTTATATTTATAGTTTGGG
This sequence comes from Cicer chorassanicum, assembly GCA_037974735.1. NCBI lineage: Eukaryota > Viridiplantae > Streptophyta > Magnoliopsida > Fabales > Fabaceae > Cicer > Cicer chorassanicum. The sequence goes on from JBBPBP010000002.1 coordinate 2,461,744, forward strand.
AGGAAGATAATATTTGTCTTAAGCTTAATTTTTAGACATTTTTGATAGTCGGTTTTGGTTTGTTGGCTTACTAAATACCCTATTATACATTAATGTCATCAAATAAGCTAATTGATTATCACATTAAATGATTAAAAATACTTTAAGATTTAATAATATGATATTTAAATAATTAACGTTGTATAACATTTTTTTTATAAGCAAGAATGAGATCCTATTTGTTAAACTCTAGTATATAATAATAATTTTAAAGTTTTGATCGCACTTTTAGTCTCTTATTTTAGTTGAATTAAGAAAATAGTCTTCATTTTATTTGTTTTCAATTTTAGTCATCTAAACAGAATTTTGGTTCAATACTTGATGAGATGTCATTTTTATAATGATGTGTAATAAAAAAAGGATGATGTGAAAGATTTTATGTGGACTAATTACATTTTATTATTATTCCAAATTTGTATAGCACATTTTCTATTTTTAAAAATATATTTCTTATTTTATTACATAATTTAATTACAAAAACATTAAAAAAAAATATATATTTCTATTCTAACCCCTAATTATTTGAGAGTTGAAGAACATAACTTCATCAGAAACGTCCACTATCTTGAAAAGTCAAATGCGAGTCCAACTCTAATCTCATTCCATCATATTTTTCTTTGATTCACGATTCATGTTGTTTTTTCACCTCTTCATTCAATTTCTCATTAATTACTTTCTTCTATATTATGTTCTCTGTTTTTTATTTCGTGTTCGAATGGCGAGTATGAAAAGAGAATGATTGTTAGGTGTGTTCTATTTTACATGATCATTAGTAATAGAACTTCAAACGAATATTAGCAATTAATGAGTTTCACAAACGATTATATATATCGCAGGAGAACAAAAAATAGACAAACTAAGACTGAATGACATACAGTTGGCTTTTTAAGACGAGGTTCAATTTCATAATTTGATAAAATTAAAAAACTTAAATTGTTTATTTAAATAATAAGAGAATTAAAATCCAAAATCAAAAGTGCCATTAAACTTCAAATTTTTAACTAAATTTATGAATCTTTTACTTATTTGTTTTATAGTTGATTTCAAGGTAAACATTAGACTAATTAATGTTTATAATTGAAGTTTGCCGGCTGCGCAGTGCGCATTGCTTGACAAACATATACTATATTACTATTGGTATAAGGCAATCCTACCCGCAGATTCTGAGGGCCCACGGAGCCCCTTATGCTAATTTCTGCACGATTTAGTTTTTTAACATTGCGAAAAGTAGGTTCTTTGTATCTAATTGAGCAATGAATTCCCTTCACAAGCATCCTAACTTCTTCCATACTACTTAACATCAATATTGTCTGGATTTTACACACATCGACGAGCCATTTTGTTAGACTTTTGAATGATAATTAGGTGCACATGTCACAGTCACTACTCAATTATTTATCGCAAAAGTAATCTTGTATAATCACATGACAAAATACATTTAGTAGACATTTCTTTAAATATCAATAAAAAAATAAAATTGATCGTTTAAGTTACTTGGAGACCAGTTTTTACTACCAGCGAACAACAGTTGACGGTGGTTCCGGAGGTAACAAAAAACACTAAAACATTTAGTAGGAGTTGAGGGAAGTAAAAGGTAAATAATTATACATACCTTATTTCTAAAGGCGTGATCCTTTCATAAGGGTTCCTCAAGGGACGACGACATTGACATGGTAATGAAGGTTGCAGGTAATTCGACAGAAAAAGTGGACTACTGTCTGATTGCCAACTAGTGGCTATGATCGACTTGCGCAAATTCAACATGTAAGTCTGAGTTCGATGTTCAGAGACACGAGTAGTTTGATGCTTTGCTAGATTGGGCTAAATCCCATAATTAAGTGTTTGATGGGTCTTTAATCCGATTTGAAACAAAAATTTAAAATGTTTCTTTTTTTTGAATTCTAATTTTCCTCTGATTTTGCCTCTTCACATTTGAATAGATTAATGGGACATAGAATACAGTAAAAAAAAGCAAATAAATAGAGAGTTCGATGATCATTCATCTATCTTTTTTATGTGCAAGTAAGTCACATTCGTATACAATTAGTACAACTCTTAAACAAGTATAGGTCTATTCATTTAGGCCAATTAATAATACAATCCCTCTCTTTTATAAGGAATATGTTGCTTTAGCAAAGCTTATTTCAATAAGTCATTTTCAACTTTTAATGTAATATTAACTAGAGAAAAAAAAAGTTATACACCATCGGTGTAAACTAATTTTACACCGACGTCTAATAAAAAAATAATTATTTAGTTATTTTTAATAGGCGATTATTAAATAAAGATAAATGGCGGGATGAATGGTTTAGATAAAGATAAATGGTTTATATTGAACACAAATGTAAAATATTTTACAATGCAAATACATGGTCATTGCACTCTATTAATTAATTGTTTTCAATTGTAACTTTAATGGCAGAGCTTGACTAAAAAGCTCATGTGATCCACCAAAATAACCTATATTTTTAAATATGCAAATCATATTGTGTAAAAAAAATTAAGTTATAATAAACATAAAAGTGATAATAAAAAAATAAATGCTAAATACCACCCGTGGTTCCTTAACTTAATTTCAGTTAACGATTTAGTCATTTATCTTTTTTTTTTCTTCCCGATTTGGTCCTTTATGTTTTTAAATAATTTCAGCGTTACCCTTTAAGTGGGATTTCGTTAAGAAAAAGTTAAAAAAATCTCTCCACCTTGTTCAGAAAATTTTATCCTTTATGTTTTGTAAATATTATAGAAAAATATTCAAAGTTTGTTCTAAGTTTGGTAGTAGGATTTATTCGTTAAAACTGAAGCTACGGGTATTTATACTCCATAAACACCACTTCAGATCAGTGACAATCGTTCCTAGAGGTTTAATGATCATATATAATGATCTAGACGAGAGATTTTTTAACTTTTTTTTAACGGAACCCCACTTAAAGGGTAACACTGAAATTATTTAAAAACATAAAAGACTAAATCGAAAAAAAAAAAAAAAAAAAAAAAAAAAAAAAGATAAATGACTAAATCGTTAACCGAAATTAAGTTAAGGGACCACGGGTGGTATTTAGCCAAAAATAAACTATGCGACTTAAAAATATCTAAAAGTAAATTTTACGCTATTTGAGTGACATGAAATCATCAACAACAATTTCAGATGTAGATTGTCGTACTATCTACCAAAAATCAACAACTAGTATGAGATGTAGAAGTTATCATTTCTTGATAGGAGAAATGCATCATGTGGTGCTTTATGTTTCACCAAAATAATGGTCTAGTTCTTTACGTTTTTTTTGTAACACTCAGGTCATTTAAGTTTGGTTAGGCACATTAAGTTTTTATTTATCCTATTTAGTATTTTAAGTTAGATTATGTTTGCATATGTAGTAATTTATCTCACTTTCTACAACTACCAGTACAATTGAAAACATTTGATCATTAATAACTCTACCAAATATTGAAAAAATATGTCATTCATACTAATCTTTCAAAAATCATTAGTCAAACCTTATAAATGGTCTACATTTTTTTTCTTATATATATATCCATTAAAACACATGTATAGCTTCTAAAAACTTGATAGCTCGTACATTGTAGTTAATTTCATGCACTTGCAAAGTAGGTTAGAAAAATGAAAATGCAAAGTAGTTAATTTCATGCACATGAACATCTTTAACAACAATTCAAGAAAAATAATCAAATATTTAAAAAATTACACGTATAATTTAATATTTTTAAAGACTAATTGTGTAAATAAAATATAACTTAAAGATTCAAAATTTAAACTAATTTAGTGTTCTTGAAAAAAATCAAAAAAATTTATTTGTAAGTGTTTTATGACTCTAAAGATCTTCTCTATCATGATTTGGTAGATAATATCTCTTCCTAAATTTCCATCATAAAAAAAATGTGAATTCTCCTTTATAGAGAAATCAATTCATGTTTATCACCAACAATAGAGTGTTGATAAACGGATTGACTAATATGGGTTGACTCATCTACTCTATTTTAGCATACTCCAAATCCCCAACATTTTCTTTTAACTTATTTATTAAGAAAAAAATACATTCTTTATTTAATTTGCCTTTCTACAAATTTCTTTTATTTGATCTTTGCATAACATTCAAATTCTATCATACAATCGTAATTAAATATTTTACCTTAAAAAAAAAAAATCTGTTAAATATTTAATAAAAAAGTTATATTAAAAATTTAAGATCATGTCTCTCGCTCACCTTCTTATCCTTCTACTTTAAAGAGTCGAATCCAATAAAAAGACGATATGAATGAACAAAAATTAATAATACTCTAATTTTAAATTGTGAGTTCTACGTAAATTATTTTTTAATAAAAAGCTGAGTATTGTTGAAAAAAAAAAGTGAGTGTTGCAAACAAAGTGTTTTTAGCACTTCTCATGAATGAACATTCGTGTGACCTATAGGAAACAAGACCCACCTCTAACGTGGCGGCGGATCCATCCACCCAACGCTAAATCATTACCAACAAAGTACAATACGCTTCATCTTTCAAATTTCGCCCACTATCAACACAACATTACTCTACGTAATATAATTCGATGCTTAATTATGCACTACAAAATTTGATTTAAAACGTAGTAATAAACAATCAAATACAGCAAATTCTCAGTGTTAACTTCATTACACGAAACTTGGCTTCAAATTAACCATCTTAGTTCATTTAATTTAAAAGATAAAACTGGAGAACAGTTTCGTAATAATTTCGAAACAACAGAAAGAAACAGCTGGTTTCTTACTGTTGCAAAAAATAGAGACAATCGACTATATGTATTCACACATATTTCTTCCTCCTCTTTCCTTTTCGGACGTTGATGTATTCTCTACTTACAAAAACTAAAGAGAAATTCATAATCCGCAAAAATGAAAAAAAAAAAAAAAAATCGAAAAGTGAGATTCTGAAAATTCATGCCATATCCACCGGAGGAGGATGGTTAAGATCGAGATCGAAGTTTCTAACTGCCTTATAACCGTATTCACGGTGGTTCAGATCGATCACCGACGACGAATCGGAGTCACTTTGTGCTGTCGTCGCATCCAACAAACTCGCCGCCGACGGACGATTGTAATCGTATCCGTAGCCCTTGCAAGGACGGGAATTCACCATGCCGGCGCGTACGACGGTGTCATAATAAAAAAACTTGTCAGCCGGCGGCATCGATGGGAAACGATGCTGAAAGGGTAACCGAACGGAACCGTTGATAGCGGGGGATAAGTTAAGGTCAAGCGGATAAGATTCATCGGCGGCGGCGTCACGGTCGCGGCTGGAGGATTCAACGGTGCTGCTTTGGCTAGGACTTTGGATCTTGATATTTTCGGAAGGGTAAGGGAAGTTAGTTTTAGCCTTAGAACCACGGAAATCACGTGCGGCGGTGTCGTAGGCTCGTGCAGCCTCTTCCGCCGTGTCGAAAGTGCCGAGCCAAACGCGGCTCTTCTTTCCCGGATCTCTAATCTCGGCGGCGTATCTTCCCCATGGCCTCTTCCTCACTCCCCGAAAATGAACCTCCTTAACGACGCCGTTAACGTTACCGTTCAATTTAATGCCACCGTTCTTATCCTTCGGCGCCATAAAATAATAATTAACAATATATACTAACGTAACTGACTCTTAATTTTAATTTGCGTATATTTTTCTTTTCAATTTGGGAGAACAGTTTTTTTTGTTGCGGAAATGAGAGGAAGAAGTGACTTTTTTATAGAAGGAGATGTATATGGGTATGTATGGGCCATGATGTTGATGAATAAAAGATGAAAGAGAAAAAGAGGATACATAGTCAACAATGGATTTGACTATGAAATGGTGCGTTGGGTGGGCTACATAGAGAGCGTGGGGAAAATTACTATACTATACTAGTAATAGTAATCTAATTACGTGCATGTATGTAGCAGACAAACGAGTTAGTTTCGTCTCATCAACATCTTATGCTTTGTTTCGATTCAAGTGAAGTCCAAATATTACCAGGCTAAAAAAATGAACCGCTCTATTTGTTGTTTTTTTTTCTTACTTAACCAATGGTTTCGTAAGAAAACTAAGAGAAAAGAAAAATATTTTTCCTATTTATTTGATTTAGCAAATAGTTAATAAAATAGAGTTAAAATATTTCTGTATATAAGAGTTGGGATTCCGATCTTTAATTACGTTTGTTTAAAGTGTTTAAGTTATTTATTATGTAAATAAATTATATATGATATACTTATTTTATATTATTTTAATATTTTGTTTGATGTACTAGTTATAATAATCAATTTTTTTAATATATCCGATTTTATTTTTTAATTTTTAGTTTAGGTTACTTATAAAATTTAAGAAATAATTTATTTATTTTTATTATTTCCATTGTCTGTGTTCCTCTACCTCTTCATGTTTTCATCTCCTTCCCGATACCCACTATCACTACCGCTCTCTTCTCTCTATCCACCGTCGCTCTCATCTTCCTCCCCCTCTTCACTACCGTTCTCTTTTCCCTCAATTTTTGTCTAACGTCGCGTTTTTCTCCACCGTTATGCACTTCCAATGTATCGTTTTTTCCTCTTTTACACATTTGCTCTAATTTTCTTCGATTATCTTTTTGTGTTGGTGAAATAATTTATTGATTTCATATGATTTTATGATTGTTTTGTATTGTTTATATTGGGTTGATTTCCTCTAAATTTATTATTCCTCTTATTTTATGATTGTTTTTTTTTTTATTGATGTTGAGTTGATTTTATGATTGTTTATGTTACGTTGATTTCATCTTTTCATATTTCGCTTCTTTATTTTATTCTAGAATAAATATTATGATTATTTTTTGATTGCATTCAAATTGAAAGATTGAAAAAATAAATTTTTATTATGACCATTTCAATTGTGTTTAATTGGTTTATTATGCCATTTTTTCTCTGTATGTTTGAGTTTTATGTTAATTATTTTTAATATAATTACTAATAATAAATTTTGATTTATGTGTTATGTAAATGGAAAGATCTGCGTCTGATTTATACGTTATTAGGAAGAAATGCGACAAACTACTCAATATCATGTCTTTCTATTCAATCAATTTATCATTAAATCAATTTTTCATTTGTTGTATTCTACACATTTTTATTCAAAGAAAAATGTCTACCGATCCAATAGAAGAACGCTTTAACATTGAATCATGGATAATGAAAAACAACCACAAACAAAGATATTGGAAGGAAAAACTTAGCAACATAAACATGAAACGAGTGACTTGTTAATATATTGATGGTTTATTATTAGTTTATTTATCTGATATTATATTGGAAGTTAATTAGATTATAGTGAATGACTTTCTATTTTTTATCATTTGTTCGTTAGATTGGAGTTTTGCATGTTGGAACAAATGGTTTTTTGATTTATTTTATATTTTAGAACCTTTGCTCACAATATATGTTTTTTTGCTTATAAATAATATATGGTTTTTGCTCATTAATTATATATGATTTTTGCTCATTAATAATATATGATTTCTTAGTAGCATAAACAATTTTTTTCAAATATATAAAATTATTTACATTTTTTTAACCTTTTTTGTTTGTTTATAAAAAAATATATAAATATTATTTTGAAAAAAAAAATTAAAAGGATAAAGTTGTCATTTTATCACAGTATATATATATATCATTTGATTATTTATTGTGTATCAAATACTAAATATAATAAACTAATTTTATTATATTTATTATTCTATGCATATTAAACACATGACAATAACTTTTTATCTTGTGTATATTATATTTTGTCTCTGTCATATTTTTATCATATGTTACCAGAGTTCCTATTTGAACCTTAATTTATTGTTTAAAGTTTGGAGTCTCTCCCAACAAATTTGAATACACGTCTCAATTTTGTTTTTTCCTTTGTATTACTTCTTTTTGGTATATCTTTATTAAGATTCTTATTAAGAAAAATAATAAATTATACTTTTTTAAATAAATTAAATAAAATATTTTTATCATTGATAGTCATTTTTAGCACTGCACAAAATTTTCTCTATAATTATTGACTTCAAAAATAGCTAACATAATAGATTAATAATACTTTATCCTAATTTAAATATAAAAAGACCTCATAACAATAAAATGTAATTGAAATTATAAACTTACTAAAAAATATTTTAAAATAATATTATCTAAATACTTAGATTAGATTGATTGAATTATTTGTTCTTTGTATTGGAGTGGGATGGTAATTTTTGTTAGTGTGTTTATTTGTTGAGATAAAGTGAAACTTGTTTCTTTTCAAATAAAAAAGTGGAACTTTGAGGGTGATATTGCGCACGAAATTAGGTAGCTATTTGTCGGAATATGGGAAGCTCTTTACTTGGTGGCTCCGCAATGTAATACAATTAGAAATCAACAGCATGTTGGTGAAATTGTATGATTATAATTAAATAAATAATATAATTCCTATTTGCTACTACTAGTAATTGTTTTTAATTTTAATAAAAAGACGAACTTAAGAAAGGATATAGAATTAGATAGTGGAGTGTTATGTAGAAAAGTTGTCGGCGGAATATTCTACCTCGCCGCGTGACTTGTTATTTGGATGCATATCTAATGGAAAAAATAAAAACAAATAGAATAATTTAATTGATTGCCGTAAGAATTAATTATTAGGAGTGTTGGTTGAAAATGAAGGGAAGAAGAAGGATAGTGGCTGGTGGCTGCTATTGTTTGTGGACACGACAAACGCTCTGTGGACCAAGGAAAATCAATATGCGGCGGCGATATTTTTTATTTTGAAAGAAAAAAAAAGTAAGTGGACACGTAGTAACGCGTTTTTATGACTGTTGAAGAACCTTCAATAATACTAGTACTATATTGGATTGGATGGGGGTGTTAATTCGTAGGTTGGGTTTGATAGATTTATGTTGACCCTGTCATACCTTTTTTTTGTTTTTTTGACAGCAACCCAAATATATTTGATAATAATACGTTGATCGTTTTGGTACAATTAAAATTTTATATTTTAATATTAACAAATTAAATTATTAATAGTTTAATAACATTTTATATTTAAGTAATTTAATTATATTTTAAATTTAACATTTTTAAATTTAATATTTTTAAATTTTCAAGTTTTATATTTTTATTTTATTTTAAAATAATTTATATTTATTTGTTAAATTGTATATAAAAAATAATTAAGTTTCTTTCCTTCATCGATTATTTTTTTTTGTTGTTTTTTACTGTATCTCTCTTCTATCTTTTATTGTTTATATTCGTCGTTAGTTTATTAAGAATCAAATATTGATCTGAAAGCAACGAAGCAATGATGAAAGTGTGTGGTCGATGACACCAAGGCGATATCGATACAAACAAAAGCAAATTAGAGGAGGGATCTTCTATCAGAGTGGAAGAATTGTGAAGAATTATTCTCATAACGATGGATGAATGACGAAGGAGAACAATTGACTTTGATAATGGAACAGTTTCGCGAGAGAAAAAAAAGAAGTTATGAAGTTTCTAAGTTGATAAAATTAAAAAAATAATTTATTAAATTTAAAGAGATTAAATTGAAAAGATAAATATACGGTGTAGATAATTTGATCAATTTAATATATATATATATATATATGCTGATAAAGAAAAAAATAACATAATTATTAGTTAAAAACATATAATTTGGTCAAATTAATATATAGCATATAGATGCTGCTAAAGGGAAAACTAACCGATTAAAAAAACTAAGAATACTGATACACTCTTCTTTCTTAAGAGTACTATAAAAATTATATATTTTTTAATTAAAAATAGTATTGATTCAAGTTAATTGCAAATAGTATTCATTTAAGTTTCTTGCATAGACAGCAAAATAGAATAATAAAATTCAAGTGTTCGAAATACAAATATCTTTAGAGATATAACGTTAAAGACGTTAAAATCATTGATTGAGATTGCACTAAATCAAAACTAATCTATCAATCTAAATCAAACGAACACTCCATCAAAATAAAAAATCAAAACGACACACTAAAACATAAATAAAAAATAAAATCAGATTAAGATAGCGAATTCACATTAAAAAAAACTAAATGTATGTAAACATTCATCTATTTAAATAATAGAAAAGAAAAAAACCAATTTAAATACACGATTTAATACCCAAAAAAAACAACATAAGAACCGCCGCTGGGTTTTCTTTCTAAATAGAGATTGTGACCTAAATTTGACCGTGTCATTTATTTAACTTGTGTTAAATTAATCACATAATAATGCATTGTTACCAAAAGAGTCATAACACAATTAAAAATCATCATAGGTTACGGTGAATCCGGTTGTTTTGGTAGGTTTTGATTTGATATCCAAATTAATTAATTTTATTTTTGTTAGATTGAATTTTTAGAAAATCACGATGACTATTGTTAGAAAAATCCTTCAATTATTCTAGTACCAGGAATGCTATAGAATGTTGCAACATTGTAACACATGTATTCTAACTTATTTATTATAGTAGTTGTTGCCTTGTTGGTATGTTGCGAAATAGTAATAAGTCACGTACAAATATTCCCTCTTTTTATATGCAGCTTTTACTTTACTTTTTTTTTTTTTTTTC
>JBBPBP010000002.1:2485483-2519697 GCA_037974735.1 Cicer chorassanicum
GTAAGTGTATTTAAAACATAATACTCTTAAAAAAAATTAGAATTTTTTAACATTATAAATTTTAAGTATCAAAAACTAAAAAAAACAAAAATTTAAACTTAAAAATTAAATTTTAAACTCATTTTAAAGAAATTAAAAACTTATTCAATATTCTCTCTCTATATATATATTATACTCAGATATTTGAACTAAATCATAGTTACAAGGAATTTAAGAAAGTTACAACCAGTAATATTGCGCCAAAAACTAGTTGAAATAAGTAGAAATCTTTAGTGAACATCGACTAGAAGCAACAACATAACTATGAATTCTTAATTTCAAAATATATTAAAGATGAGTTATTTTTGTATGGTCACAAGACCAAATGCATAGCAAATACATACATAAAAGAGACTTTTTTAAACACCAACAAAAGATAAAATCAAATTTTTATTAAAAAAAATATCTCTTTTGTGTATGTCCAAGAATTATACATTTGATTTTGTGACCATTAAATATATATACTCATTAATCATATATCCTAGTTCCTTGAACTTTTCTTACTCTTTGTAAACTTTAATAGTGTATCAAATACTAAGGGTATGCAAATGGCTCTAGAAATGTCTCTTCCTTGTTGTACTTTGGAACCATGAGAACAAGAAACTTTTTCTAATTTCCTGTTCCTTTCTTCAAACCTTAACGGTGTTGGGAAGTACAAGCGTCCTCTGTCACGTCCTGTTCTAAATCCAATTAGCTGTGCAAGGGATACACTGTTGTCTTGGAAGAATGATGCTGTGGACTGCTTGTTTCAATAGAAGAAATAAACTGTAAGCACAACACAAGTTTACAAGCGTCTAATACTCACTTTTTACTTCAATACTTCATAAAAACATTAATTAATTATTTTACATTTGTGAAAAAATTTCATGTTTTCACTTTTAACTCATATATTGTCTGTTTTCTTTAAGTCCATCTATTATAACTTTTTTTTCTTTTTCTTTTTTAAGATAAATACATATAAGTGAAAATAACTTTTATTTTTAAGTCTCTATCTATTATAACTAGAGGCAAACTCTAAGGTGTTGGAATTTCGTATCAAATTCTAACGACGACAATTGTTTCTTTTTCAAAGTAGAAGGTTAATCATAAGAAAAATGAATATGCATGCATAAAAACTTAACTCATAATCGTTTTTTTTTTTTTAATCGAACCGATGCTTGTCTCAACTGTAAAGATGAAGAGGATTGTAAACATCTACTTTTGAGAGGTGTCCTTAATCATTATTAGATTTTTAAGTAGTTTTGAAGTACTAGTCCATTGTGGTCGTAAAACCCGCCTATAGCTTGATGCCAAAAGTTTCAAACAATTATTATAGTCAAAGTCGTCTCAATATTTTTGGAGATCATGTTCGAATATAAAAATTGGCTCCCAAAACCCTAACATTAAGATTCAAGATTATAACATTTGGTGATTGATGGTGGCGTTCGGTAGGTTGCAGCCGCTCTCACAGATTCAAAGTGATAGAAAACGAAATATTTATTTTAGGCATAAGGTACAAATATAAAATTTTAGAGTGTTTTCATTTTACAAAATTAAGATATCAATGCAATTTTTAAAAGGTTAAAATATATTATAAAAAAAAATTCGGGCCTCCATAATTGGGGCATGTGCTAATGTTTTGGTTATACATGTCGATAGCCGGCCCTGATCATAGCATGTAAATGTAATTTTGATGGCAACAAGTTAATTTTTTTTGACAAAATGATGAAATAAATGTCATCTTCTTATGATTCTTTTCCTAGAAATTAAGTTGATAGTTTCATTAGTACTAGAAATGCAGTTGCCTTTTGACAATTGGTGATGAAACAAACTATTGATGTTATCAACAAATAGTACTTTTGTTCTTAAGTGGTATTCATTCAATGGCAATTAGTAAAAAACATTATGAGCATGTTTAGTATTATAGTGAATTTGTCAGAATCACACCACTGTGATTTTACAAAAACTACAAATTATAAATTTTGCAAAATCAAAGCGTCCTTAGTGTGATTCTGAAAAATCTACCTTAATACCAAATATAGACTATGTCAAACCAGTGATGAGAAAGGAATAAGAAAACAACACCTCAGTATCAAGGTTAGAGGTTGAAAATGATGAGAAACTAGTGCATGGCATTGGCATGTGCAATTGATATGGTTCCACTGATGAAGCTGCTGGGAGGGATTCCACAACTCTAAGTCTCATATTCAAGAAGCTAAGCCCAAGTGGCCATCCAATAAGCATTTCATCATTCTGAAAGACAAAAAAACAATGTTGATTGATCCAAGAAAAGTTAGGGAAAAAAGAATGTGCTGAATTGAAGAAGTTGCAGTGATGTTTCTATTGAAAAGATATAAAGCCAGTAGTAGTGAAATATGGAAGGTACCATTGCTGTTTCAACTTCCAAAATTGTCGGAGTTTTATAAGTTAAAAATATCCTCCTTGTGGCAAAGAAGCTATTCCTTTGATCTATGAATCTAACTGGTATGAAAATGCAAAGCTAGAAGAACCTAGAAAGTATGAAACATATTTTCCAAGAGGGTTTTGCAATAATGAAGTGTAGCCTAAAAAAAGTTGTATATTATAATTTATAAGGGTCCAGTTGGTAAGATATTTTGTGTGATTGTGTCTACATATATCAAGGTTAAGTGACGTTTGAAAGAGTTTTAAGCAAGAGGTATTGAATTCGATTTTGAAAACTAACATAATCTAACTTATTAACACTTGTCTATAAAAAAAAAAAATCAAGGTTAAGACAACTCTTGCAGTTCACTTCACAGTAAATTCAATCACAAATTAATCCTTGTTCCTATACTCATTTAAAGAACCTTTAAAACTAAATCTTCAATTGTGGTTTTACAAGTCTAATTGTACCAACCAGTTTAATTGTTTGTTTCTCCTAGTTATACTTGTTATTTTAATCAGCATTACTTCTAATGAGGCTTCTTATCCACTCTAAAATGGTAATTTTTTTTTTTTTACTCAAAACCATTAATTAGGTGAAACAGACACTGATGTTTGTTGAACTGTCAACAATAATAATTAGAAAATGATTGGTGTTTAAGTTTTAACAAAAGTTTAAACTTACATTCTTATGATTCAATGGTTTGTATAGGTTCATTCATCTAGATATTTTTCAAATAAATTTCTCCACTCTTGCTGTACATCTAAAACTTTTTTTTTTTATGTAGACAATGGTAAGTTGAAAATTTAAAATAAAATGGATGTTTGTACATAGTTCGAGCGAAATGGACTTGGATTCTCTACGATAAAATTATCACGCAGTTATACACGATAATTGATCTCAACCATTGATTAGAGATCAGATGGTTTAGATTATATAATTTGTAAATTAATGTTACAATCTCAACATTTGACTTAAAATCGGATGATCGAGATTCGTAATTGTGTGACACAGTTAAAGCAAGAAATTGAAATGCAAGTGAACCCTGCTCCTACTTGTGTGAACCCAGCTCCTACTTATGCTGAAAATGAACAACCTATCCTAGCTATATAACACTTAGGTACTAAAATTATCAAATCATGATCATTTAGACAGGGGACCAGTATTGTTTTTTTACCCCATTTTCTGTACTACATTTGAAAAAAAGAGGACATGTTGATATTATTAATAGGACTGATATGTCAGTTCAAGTTACATTACATTCTTAGAATCTAGTCAGGACAACAAACACTGATGAGTTTTAATGAAATGTTAATTCATTATTATGTGACTACCGATTTAATAACAACTACTACTATTATTATGATCCTCCAAACAAATCTCACTAATGGGGTCTTTTCTTTTATATCAGTCCATTTGAAAAATACAAAATTTATACACATTATTATAAAAAAATTTCCTTCTATGTCACTCCATTAGTAAAATACAAATCTGGTTCATGTTAATCAAACAACTAGGATTGCATTCTGAGTTTAAATTAACTTAATTGAGTTTATCTACATATATAAGTAATTTTGAGATTGCTTGGGTGATGTTATGAAAGCAACTTATAACACGTTTATAAGTTATTTTTAACTGATTTTCATTTGTTCTCTGGAATTGTTTAAGAAAATAATTTATAGTTTATATGAAAACAATTTTAATAATTTTTTTTTGTTATAGAAATAATTTATAATAAGCACTTATATAATAAACTCTTATGCTATAAGTTGTTGATTCAAAAATGCAAGATTACTTTAGGAAAATTACTTAAAAGGCTTGTTAATGTTTTTTCTAACAAGGAAAAAAAAGCATGTTAATGTTAACTCTTAGAAATAATAACAAACACACATAATAGGAGAAATTCATTTCACATTTCATAAAATCAGACATGCAAGACTAAAATAATCTAACATGCCAGCACAACTTAGAAAAGAGGAATTCAATTCACATTTCACACCCCTAATAAATTAAGTTATAACATAAGGCATGAAAAAAAATCTTGACATTTATGGATCAATAGCATTAAACCAACCCAAAAAAAAAGTCTTGATCTTTCACCGACAAAACAGTGAAACATCTAATACTAAACCAGCTGAAAAGAGAGAGTGGAATGAAAGAGGACAAGAGATGGTGAATGCCAAAAGAAAATGGAGAAATAAGGGAAAAGTCAAGCATGGAATTATTACCTCTGCAACCATGGTGTCTCTGCTTCCCTCAGAAAATGATGATCACAGAGAAAAATAATAACATGTATTTTGGAGAAACCGATGGTGAATTTATTTACGTGTCTCCTAACATGTGTTCTTCTTTAAACATTATACATTTAAGAGTATGGTCCCACTTGAACCGCAAAATATTTAGTTCAAAGATAAGATGAGCCATGCTTTTTTTTGGTCCCTATGTTCCAAATTTTGACTAGTAAATTTTAGAGTAACTTATGATTAACCAATTGTGCTTGTTCAGTTGAAAAAGTGTTCACACTGTGATTTGAGTTTAAATTTGAAATTCTACGGTTGATAAATTATATGTAAATTTTTAGTGAAGTTGATACTTTTCTTTTCTGTAATTGTGTATAAAGTGTCTCTCTCTTAATTTAATTTTTTATTTATGAAAAACTAGTAGCTTATGATTAGAAGATGTTAGTTTGATGTTGTTATTGGTAAGTGACATAAGAGAAGTGTTGTAATTTTTTATTGGACATTTTAGTGTGCAAGTTTCTTTTGGGTTTATTGGAGAAGTAGCTTTCAAAACGGTTGGAATTTATTAGTGTAAGTGTTGGATTTTGTAAGCAGTTTCTATCACCATTGATTGTTGAATATTGAAGAAATTATTAATACGTTACTATACAATACTGTAAATGAGTTTTTACGGTCTATTCATAAATCAAAGGTTTTAACATAATTATTTTTTAATTAATAAATTAATGATTATTTTTGTAAATAAAAAATCTATTCGTAAATTATTGTACTTTAAAAAAATCATTTGATAAGAAAAAATATTACTTTATTATTTATAAATATTATACAAATTTTCTTAAAAAATATTTAAAATTCACTATTATTATTAATAACAAATTAAAAAATTCTAAATATTATTTCGCACATATTTTAGTGAAAGTTATTTAGCTATTATAATTTTTTAAATAATATTAAAAATATTCTTATTAATTATAATAACTAAAGACTAATTGTACTGATACACGTGTCCTTGACATATATAACACATAAATCCTCTTACTTTTATGATTAGTGATAGCAAAACCGATTTCTAACATGCAACTGAAAATCATGTTCAGAATTAAACAGTTATACAAGCTGAAATTTTGTAAAAGGATTAAAGTTTAATGTAATTTTATCCTTATAAAATTTGCAAATCATAAAAGTACATTGTTATAGCCAACAACAAAAAAACTGTCATAGCTATATGTAGAACTATCAAAATGGTGTGGTCTATTAGTTCACATTATAGGTCGTTAGATTGTAAAAAAGTTGATCCAAAAATAACTTAATCTTTTCTAGCCCAACCCAATTAATCAAGTTTACAAATGGGTCGGGTCGGGCTAACCCTCAACACTTCGAGCTGCCCCATTTTTTCAAAGAAATATTGGACTAGTTATTGAAATAATACTATAAAAGGTAGTACTAATAACTCTATAGTTTGAACTATTTTGCAAAAATTGGTGTAGTTGATGGGGCACAAAAATGAAAATGTATTAGTTGTCAGAATCTGTATTCATATGTTTCCGGGGCACCACCCATTTAACACATGTATGTATAAATGTCATTCAATTCCAAAATATCATGGCGTGGGGTCATTGTTAGATGCTAAAGCAACTTTGTTGAAAAAATGAAAATTTTATAATAAGGCATATACATAGATTCACTTTTTAGAAACATTATCATACATCGTCTTCCATTAAACTATTATGAGTGTGATGAGATTTGGAAGACCAACAAATTATTGAAAACAAGATTTTAACAATTTAATTTTAGAAAAAACGACTTTTGTCATTAAGTTCAACAATAAAAATTATTATATGTTGTTTTTAAGTCATAATTCAACGGCTAAAGATTAAAATTGTTAGGTTGAATATCATATATCGAATTTAAATTCAGAATTTCATAATTGTGTATGTGACTTTTTAGTAATATTCACCATTTCATCTATAACAAAATATTATGTCATTTAAAAACTCATTATTATCATAAAACTTTATTTTGATTCATATGTTAAAATTTCTATGATGAGTTTCAATTCTTTAAATATAATTTAATTATTAACATTATGAGAACTATCATATTTTTATGTAAAAAAAAAATGAATTGTGATATATTAGAAAGTTTCAATTAACTCCTTTAATTTTGATGAATACTAATAATACACCATCAAACTAAATTTTATACAAGTTCCACTAAATTATATGGATCGCAAATAAATTTAATGAAAATTATATGAATTTAAACTAATAAAAAAATGTGTATTAAAAAGTGTGTTGCTGACATTATTTTGAAGTCTTTCAATGTCAAACAAAATCTAAAAATCTTCTCAATGTGCTAACCTATTCAAATTAACATTCTATGAAATGAGTAAATTGTTTATAATTGATACTAAAATACTCATTAACGAACCTAATGTTTTAATGTGTGCATTGAAATAAGTTTTTATTAAGAGTGGTTTTCATATAAATTGAAATTGTGTGTTGTATACCATTAGAATTAGTAGTTGCATCATCATATTGAAAAAACGATAAAGGATTAAAGTATGACTAGACAATAAGAGAAAAGTCTAATAAAAATAATCAGTAAAAATTAATTCAGTTAATATTGTAGATAATATTAGATTGAATGTTTTTGGTGATCACTGAAGTTTGAATACGAGAGCTTTACTTTGCATTTGTGAATTGAACAATGGTATTTGCCAATTCACATAAAAAAAGCCAAATAAAAATAGATTCTGAACAAAAATGTAGTGTTTTAAGTATTCTTAGTCTTCGAAAAAAATTTAAGGAACCCAAATTTTTTTGTTGAAGTTTGAGAGGCCTAGACGTTTTTTGTGGCGGAATAGGCCTAGTCTTTTGTAAACTACATTGGGCTATAATTTTAAAAGAACGAGCCTCTCAAACTCAAACTTTAACCCATAAGATTTGTGACTATTTGTGTAAAATCTACTACTACACCTATTTGACCATTTTTGTTGGTACATTATTTTTTGACCATTTGTACATATTGCAAGATAAACACTTAAATTGTGTACCTTAAAATCAACCTTGAAACACGGGCTTGAACCCTCTCAATCTTTCTCAATAAATCATCGGCATTATATTAATCCAACAAAGGAAAGATAAAAAAGCACCACTATTAAAAGAAACACATCATAACAAAAACACCATGAAAAATCTCCTTGCATGCAGAAAATTGAACAATTATATACAACGTCGCAGACCAAATAGACAGTTGCAAGAATGAGAGAAGTTTCACTTGTTCACATTTTTTTATTTGTATTCTCTACAAATTTAGTGTGATTCAGTTTCGAGTTTATGTTGGTTTGATTGATGTTTCTCTAATATTTTACCATGGTCGCATATTTTGAACTCGTTTTCTACAACTTATTTTTAATATATATATATATATATATATATATATATATATATATATATTAAATAATCACTTTAAAGAGTTTTAATCAATTTATTGCTGCTTTAAAAAAATTCAGAGCAAAAAAAAAATCTAAAAATTTATTAAAAAAAAAAGTTTTTTTTTAGTTGTTTGTTATAAAAATCATTTTTGACGACCAATTATCTTAAAAAGTGAACATAGGTGAGAGTTTTAACTTCATCCATGTCATATGATGGTACCACAAGTGATCTACCTTATTCACAATAATTAATGGGTCTCCATATTCATAAATTTACCCTGCCTATAGTTGTTAAGCATCTATGACTATCCCAAATAATTTGGTGACAAGTTAGATGGCTTTTAACAGATGGAGGTGTTAAGTGTTTTAGGTTACCCGTTGATTCATACGAAACCTAACACTTTTAAATTTCATACATGTGCTCACTCTCTTTTAATTTAAATTAAACTAGTTAATTTCATAGTCAACCGGATGTTAGGTAACAATTTTATACTCTAAAATAACATTTTGTGTATAGTATTTGAAGATAAAAAAACTTAAATTGGATATCTGGTCTCTTAAATTATTTTTAAGTTTCACTTTTAGTCATTTAAGTTTTGTTCATGTTATTTTAGTTTTTTAAGTTTTAATGACAAATATTTTGATCTTCAAGTTATTTTTGTTCTATTTTAGTCTCTTAATTACAAAACATTTGATGCCTTTAGCTACAAACATTATATACTAATTTTTCTAATAGTATATAACATTGTAACATAAGAAATCAAAGTATTTATATTTTTTTAACTTGACCAAAATGTTTGATGTTTATAACCTAAGAAACTAAAACAAAATGAAAATAACTTGAAAGACCAAAATGTCTAACATATATAACTTAAGGACCAAAATAAATCGAACAAAAATTAAAGTAAATTCTAAAAATAAGATCAAAAGTGTAATTTATCATAATAAAAAATTGTAGCAACATAGTTCTTAAGCTCTAGCTCAACTAACAAAAGTCGATATTGTTAGGTTGGATCTTATCGAAATTTGAAGCTAAGATATAAGTTAATTATTGTGAAATTAACCATCGTTTCTAAGATGGAAAAAAATTGTAGCAACATTTTATATACTAAAGCGTAAATTTGAACGTATAATACTTCATTTTTTCGCTCAATATTTGTGAATTTTGCTGTTTTTTTGAATAACCGGCAAAAATTTGGTTAAAATAAAACCACTTTCAGAAATAAATAAATGAGAATTTGTGACAAAATAAATAAATAAATAAATGGGAATCTATTGATATCTGGGAGACAATTAAATAATTTAGCGTGAATCACGGAGAAGTATTGAGTGTTGACCAATTGAATTGTTTGAATGCTTGATTTGTATTTCGTTTGAAAATGGTACAAGTAGACAACATTCTTCCTTAAATCAATTATAAATAATTTTAACTTCTTTTTATCTCAATTATTTTATTGGACTGTATCATACTTCTCAAGATGGTACCAAATCATTTTTGTTAAATAAAATTACGGTGCTATATAGTGTGATTCTACCAAATTCACAGCTAATTCAAACCTATAGTATATGTTCTCTCACACTATTGTATCTCTTAATTTTTTTGGGTAGAAAAGTCAGACAATTTGATTAACAATGTGATTTTGAAAATTATTTCTTGAATCCTTTTCTAGTCTCCACTGAATTTGCACTGCTTTTCTTTGAAAGAGAAAAATGTACAATTCATTGAAAATGGGAAAGAAAAAAAAAACCATAAGCAAGAAACAAATCAAACAATTTCACATTACACAACTTATATATAGATTATAAGCAAAAATTATTCATGCTCTTGTATTTCATGCCTTTTTATATCTAATTCATACCAGAGACATTGCAAGACTATATAGAATTACATCTAAAAGTTAAAAAAACCCTTCATATATAGTATAATTAATTAGCCAATATATCTTTTAGGTACCTTTCTGTTTTGAACATTTTTTTCAATGCAAAGTACATTAAAACATAGAACATATATAAAAAACACTCAAAAGTAAAGTAAATTTTCACTTTACTAATGAACAAACCAAATTCTCATGGCTCAAATTCATTTTGTTCATCTTCAAACTCCTCTTGATTCTGGTAAGCATTGTAGCTGCCATGCTTATTATAATTGTAGTACTCATTGTTGTTACCATAATTATTACCTCTGTTGTTGTACTTGTTGTTTGCGTTCATTCCTCTAGATGAATCACTATAGAATGTTGGATTGTTGTTTTTCTCATAATTTACATCATAGAAATATTTTCCACCTTCTAAAAATCTTGTGTCACTCATTCCTTGCTTCTCACCATTGTACCTGTTATTAGCAGCATCATAATTATTATTGTTGTTGTGGAATGATCTTTCATTGACAGCATTGTTGTTGTTGTTGTAGTACTTTTGATTGTTGTTCTGTTTTTCAACCATGGAGTTGTATTCTTCATCTGTGAACTCATTTTGGTTGTTCTCAAAAGTGTCCTTGTTGTAATACTTTGTGTTATATGCATCATTATTGTAGTATTTGTTGTTGTTGTATTTGTTGGTGTCTTCAAATTGAGTCTTGGAAGGATGGTAAGTGGCGGTGGTGGTGGAAGGAAGTTGATCAGAGTCATCATGGCCATATAAGCCATAACTATTTTCAGTCTCAGGAATGAAATGTGGTTGTTGTTGTTGTTCTTGTTTGTTTGTAATTGGTTCTTCTTTGTTGGGAATTTCTGTCTCTTTGTTGTTGTTGGAATGTGTGACTTTGCTGAAGAATTGGCTGTCTCTGGCAGTAATTTGGAGAGCAAACAAAAGGGTTGTCAAGAAAAGGAAAGAGATGTAGTTTGATAAGGGAGCCATAGTGGAAGATGGTTTTGGAGTAGGTATAGTGATGCAAAGGTGTGATTGCCACAAGTGTCTTTATATAGAGCACCTTAAACATTTTCTTCCCTCCTCTTTTAAATTTTTTTCCACACATTAGGTGTGCAAGTGTGTAATTGGAGTTAAGTTGGATGATTGTGGTCCCTCCTTTTACATGAGTAACTTTTGCTTATTTAAATGGGTATTAATTTCTCCTTGTCCTTGCTAATATGACTAACTACAATTAAAAAATAATTGAGTTTCTGTGTTATGTGATTAAAAATTCATTTTTTATAGGTTTTTTTTCTTTTAAGAACTTCGAGAAATTGTTAATAATTTAATCTAAATACCTATCTTTTTTTTTGTTGAAATTCGAATAGCAATTTACTATGTTGTGAAAGACTAACTATTTCTACTAAAATCAATATTTGATATTCAAAAGAAAATTTTGATTTATAAAAAAAAACCCCAATTCCCACTTTTTTAATCTTATTTTATATATCATCAAGGACTATGTGCTTGTATCTTTGTGGAAAGCCACATCATTTTAAATTGCTAATTTACTTGTACAAAAGTTGTTATTGGATTCGTAGATTTCTTCTAGCCATATCCAATGTAAAGATAGCTAAGCATTTAATTAGAGTATTACATTTTTTCTTTGTTGCAAGCAAAGCCACATTGTTGATTGGTAGTTGCACCATAGATAGAGTACATTGCAACCATTGCATTCATAGGTGGGGTAGTTTTGCTGTTGATGGATTCAAGTCCAAAAAAGCTTTTCTATCCAATTTTCTTTCATATCCAGCGGCTCATAAATTATCACACCAAAGTATATTAATGGTGCTATCAAATGTCATAAAGGTTGTCTAAAATTATAGGAGTGCCCAACTCTATTCATTTTAGAAGTTATGGTTTTTTTTAGCAGAAAAGTTTTGGTTTTAAAAATAGCAAATATGAAATTTGTTCATCCAAATGTACAGTACTCCATCCTTTCCTATTTATAAATAAGTAAAAGTGGATCGATTGGATCAACTTGTTAACCTAATTTTGCTTATAAATAAAAATAGAGTATAGATTGAAAAATTGCATAATTACAAAAGTTTTGATTTTTTAGATAACAATTTTTCCCCTATAAAATGAGAAGTTAGTAAATTTATAAATGATATTGTAACACTCATAATGGATCATAAATAATTATATAATATCAACCACTAATTTATTTGTTTATCAAACACGTATGATTGAAATTGTTCACTCTAATATCTAAAGTGAGTTGATCACTTTAAAGAATAGTAGCTGCTTAGTTATATATTTTTGAAGAAGTTTTACCTTTTTTTTTTCTAGTACCTTTTAGAGTTCTTTTATCGGATATAATCATATTTAAGATGCGTTGTACACTAAATTTAGGTATTTATTCTAGTCAAAATTTGAATTTTTGTTAGTCTTGTTGTAGAGTTTAATCTCTTCTAGTAGACTTAACTTGTTGATTGAAAAAGTTTTACCTTTAAACTTTTAATATTTACAAAAGCTGTTATAATGATTTAGACAAAATCATCGTGATTTGGGCAAAAGCTACACTTTGTAACTTCAGAAAATTATGATGACTCTGTAATTTTTTAATCACACCGCTCATCGAAATATGCACCGAATGGATACGATACACATGGTAGACTTGACCTATTGACTAATTAAATTAATTAGTATAGTTGCAAAAATTAGCTTTCACATTTTAGTCTTTTGGAGCATAGTGATAATGATGAGTTAGGAAGAAGATTAGGGTAGAAGAGTAGAATGAAAACGAGAGGAAGATGGGAACAGGCATGGCGAGTAATTATGCGCGGATTGAGGGAGTTGGTGGGACATCAAAAATTAACGACATTTTTGTGCGCACAACAACATGTGGCCTCCATGCCTTTGTATAAAATAAGGTATTCAAATCATCATTTGTCAAATTGCATATACTACCATATATTATGGCCCTTAACTAGACCTCTATTTCTTGCTATATAAGTTTTGGTTTCGGCCAATTTTATTTTTATTAAGGCCATTTAAATTTTTTACTTTGGCGCATGCCATCACTCTTATTATTAGGATCTTAATATTGCTGAAAAAATTATCTTAAAATTACTTCAAAATGCGACAAATTAAAATGGACTCCTTAACATAAATCAAAAATAATTTAGGATTAGGCTTTACAAGTAGGATATACTATCATTCTGCAAATCTAAGAGAGCTCTCTGCACGGTTGTTTACTAGGCACAGACCAATTTTTTTTACCTTATGAAGTGTTATTAAATTTGTTGGAGTAGAATTTAACGCTAATAAATCACAAAATTTATCATGTAATTTATAGGACACTTTTAAATAAATTTTTAAGATTATGAATATATTTAAATACGTCTATAATTTTGTAAAATGTTATTTTCATCCGTCCTTCTATCAAATGAAATTATTAAATTAGTCTCTATTTCCAATAATTTATTATTAATCATTTTTATATTCAACAACTTATTATCAATTTAAATTTTTAAAAAAATAATATTAATCAATAGAGTTTGACATAAACGATATATGTGAGTATATTTGACGAAGTCAATGATGTATTTGAAATAATAGTAATCTCAATTATCTAATTGGTGGTTTGTTTAATTTAGATTATTTGTCTTTTAGGACATAAACTGTGTTGCTAAGTAGTAGTAATACCAACCACACTATGTTTATGGTACTACAATTGTTTGTCAGCCATGGCAGCTACGCCACCCAACCCATGTGAAAGTGAGTAGGGAGCGGTAATGCTACTAAATTTTGTTTATGTAGATAACTAAAGGAGCAGGTAAGCAACCTAAGCTAGTTGGGGATCAACATCTAACCGAATTCATTGCATTACCCTTAATCTTAAACAACAACAAAGAAAATGGTCTTGCATCTTATATGGGGGATTTCCAACATTAAATAAATTTTGGATTTTAGTTTATTTTCCATCGAAGGTGAAGAAAATAATGATTAAAAAATTTAAATAGTATCAAAAACCTTTAAATATACAATATTGGATGTCAATTTTGGTGTCCACCAATTTTTTTTCAAAAGTTATTAGCTAAGATAATCCAAGAGATAGATAGTGTTCGAAGGATTTAGGATGTGTTTTAGTGTAATTATAACTCTGTGATTATATTTACTCTATCCTATATTACGATATTTTAGATTTCAAACTTAATATTTTAAATTTAAAAAAAAACAAATTTATATTAATAATTAAAATGTTTAATGTTGATCGAACGGTAGAAAATGTGACCGATGGACAACGAA
The DNA here is from genome assembly GCA_037974735.1 of Cicer chorassanicum. Classification (NCBI taxonomy): domain Eukaryota; kingdom Viridiplantae; phylum Streptophyta; class Magnoliopsida; order Fabales; family Fabaceae; genus Cicer; species Cicer chorassanicum. The sequence goes on from JBBPBP010000002.1 coordinate 2,499,744, forward strand.
CAATCTAAAAAGCAAAAAATTCAAGTCAAAGAAACTTTTGTATAACATTTAAATGTCAATCGGTCCCTACCTATAGAATTTGAACAAAAATTATCAAACATCTCAACCAAACTTAATAAAATCAAACGTAGTATACATACATTAAATTTTTTTGGAGTAATTTCATGTAAAATTCATAAAAAGATTAAATATCAACTAGATTTTACTTACGGGAGAATTCCAAATTAGTCATAGCTTAAGCAAAATATTTGGAATAGTTATGGAGTTTAATTTCGTACTAATATAAATGTTAATTAGATTTTCTTTATTTCTCGCCCGACTAAATTTGAATTAGTAATAAATTTGTTTCTCCTAAACATAAGAGAGCTAATACCCAAATAATAATAATAAAACCTTATACTGGAAATTGAGGATAGAAAGTTATCATCAATCAAGATAATAAAATGGATTCCATATCATAAGAGACAACAGCAAAAAATTGGGTATTAAAATAGGTAAAAGAGGATTAACGTTTGTGCCAAGTGGTTTCCTAGCAAACCTTTTCCTAACATAAGCCTTCCTTTGTTCCTTTCCCCACTGTGCTTCCTCAACTCCATCAGCAAGAATCAATGGTGGTGGTTGCTGGAATGGACACTTAGATCTCCAAGAAGTTTGAGGAAGACCCATTGTGAATACCCTTTTGAGGAAGAATGAGAATTCCCATTTTTTGAGAAGAGATGGATTTGAGCAGAGGATTGGTGGGTAGTCCCAATTGAGGTAGCATGGGATTTGTTTGGCAATGAAGAATTGAGAGTGGAGGGTTGGTGTGGTTGTGGGGTTTGTTAGGATGTGTGTTAAGGTTTGGAGTCTCTGCTCCCATGTTGTATCTTCCATGGTCATTAGATTAGAGAAAAGCTAAGGTTATGAAATGAGGCTAAGATTCGCATAAATAAAGTTCAGATCAAATTTTGACGTGTATACGTGTTAACATCTATCACCTTCCATTCTACAAAAAGAGTTTTTGAAACTCCATTTTCAAAAAAAAAAAAACACTAAATTTAACAAAAATATTTACTACGTGATTGACTTCTTTGTGTTCATAAGATAATTTAAAGTGATCAAATTTCACAAATACTTCTTTAAGATTAAATTAAAAGTCTGATCTGATATCATTCTTTTTAAATCTTTGGAAAAGACAACCTCTAAATCTTTATACATTCCAAAATTATGCAAATATTAGTGTGATCACGGACTCCTTCAAAATTAGTGTATTGATGTATAAATAAAACTTAAAACTAAAATTGTTGTATAAATCTACATAAACTTCTTTTTGAGAGGAAATTTATGTAAATTTAAGTCGATTTAGGTGTATTTTGAAAGTCATCTATTTACTAATTGTTTTCTTAAACTCTAAAGTTTGATGAATCTCATTTAGATATTTCTAATTATCAAGTACGTATCATTTAAGCTTTAAATTGAGTTTAATTATCAAGTACTTGCCAATTAAACATGAACATAATTCAGTTTTTGAAAGTTAACAAATGTCGCATTGTTCGGGTACAAAGTGATATTTTTTTGTGGCAAACTGAATTCAACTTCAATACCATATATTAATTATCAAATATCATTTAAATTACCATTCTTTGTAATTAAATATAACTATTTTGTTGTACGAAAACAAAAATATTATTTTGTAAAATATGTGTAATAACATAAATCAACAAACTAACCGCTCTACATAGCGAAACAATTATTTTAAAACAACTTCGACGGTATTATAAATATTTTGATTAATATATATTTTTTTTTTAATTTGTCTACGTGACATTACTATATTGTTTATTAAAATGATTAAATTAATTTTTTTTATATATTTATCTATTCAATTTTAATCTCGATAATTAAATAAGTTATTTCTGTAATTAAAATTTTAATTAAAATAATAACAAAAAATGTCATTTCAAAATAGACTAAAAATATATAACTTAAAAGTTTGATAATGTTAAATCTAAAATATGGTCAAATTCATTTATAGTTGACATATCATTCAACTATTGATAATTGAATTTGATAGTACTAATATATATTAATTTTCAAATATCATAGAATTCCCTTTATTGTAATTATGAAATTAAATTATCATATGTGAAAATTCAATACACAATTCTACACCTTAAAGAGAAACTGTTCTTGATACAAAAGCCTTGTATGCACTTCAGTTAATTCCCCTATCTATCATACCAATTTCTTTCTTTCCATCTTAGTTTTAGAATTAGTGCACAGGTAAGTTAGTACTAATGCAAGTTAGTACTAATGCTTATAGCATGTTATTTAGGAGCTTTCGAGAGAGTTATATACAGCCAAAAGTTTGAATCCATGACAATATGATTAGCACTATGGAGATGAATTAAATTCACAGTGAAAAGTATTCTCGGGTGCTGCTACCATACAAGATCAAAACTACATTTGTCTACTATCACTGAGAAATGAGAAACGTATAACATGTACATCAAGCATCAGTGTTGGAACTTAGGGAGTTGCAGATGTCAGTCACTATAGAAACAGTATGAAGACAATTCTGGTCGGAAAAAAAAATCTTGCCTGCCCAGCAATTTATGGTTTACGATGAAAGCAACATCCAGGCACTCATTAATGGAAAGGTGATTACAGCAGATGCCTGAAAACATGTACATATGATCAAAGAATGATACTGCAAGTTTATAAAAAACTGTCAAATCCTAGAAATCTAAAACATTTAGATTTGATAAGTAAATTGAAAGCTTTAAGCTTACCAAGATGAAAACTAATTCATCATTTGCAAGAGATGCAGTCAATTCATTTTTCTTCATCAGATCTTTTATGAAACCTTGAAGCTACAGATGCAATTACGTGTTAAAATTAAAAAAACTTCGTTGCTGCACAGACACTATATTTCTTAAAAGAGGAATGTCTCAATGATAAAACAATAAAACTAAGAGTCCCGTAATGTATTCCCATAACATCTTATATGTACTATTAATATACTACAGAAATGCAAAATTTGGGCTGGTTGGGGTAGTTGTGAGTTTTTAGTTTTTGGTTTTGAAAGTCAATTTCAAAACCAAAATTTGTTCGGGTAAAATGGGACTGAGTTCATTTTTTACTTAATTTCACAACAATTTTTCCTTAGAACTCAAAATCAAAAAAATATATTTTTATAATTCTTTTTTTGTTTTAAAATTAACACATTAACATACATAGACATAATCACCACTCCAACGGATTGACCACCATTTCCAACCACCATCACCTCCGACCACCGCCAACAGCACCAGCCACCAACATCTAACAACCGTCGCCACCACCACAGTCTATGACCACTGCCATCTATGACTACCGACCACCCACCTCCAACCACCACCACCATCTCTCATCACCGACTACCAACCTCCGACCACCGTTAACACCACCGATCACCCACCTTTAACAACTGCCTCCACCATCTACGGCCACTGCCATCACCTCCAACCACCATTTGAATTATTTTAAAATAACTACATTTAATAATATTTTTATTTTTTCATTTTTAATTATTTTGACGTGTCAATATTTTCTTATATTTGGTGAATTTATGATGAGACATGCTAAAGAGAGTGATTCAATTCAAATGAAATAAAAACTGAAACTGAATTTTTGAAAATTTCAGAACATAAAACCATAAACCACCTCAAATGGGGCCTTATATATTCAGAATGCATGGTACTGGAATAGTAATGTCAGAAACCAAGTGATATTGTGAATCTTCAAAATAAAATATCAAATTTCTACATAAAGAGTTCATCCTATTCTAGTGCATGAATAGACAACCTTTTCTTTCACATATCTATCAAATATTAACCAAAAACAATTTCTCATGCAGACCTGATGGTGATACTTTTTGGTCATTGAAGAGTATCTCTTCAAGTGATCCATAGCCTTTGAGATTGGTGAGCTTACTATAGTCCTTTCACCAAATACAAATGATTCCAGTGTCCGAAGATCATCTTGGAGGTTGTGGATAAACTATGCAACAAACAAAGATATGAAAAGGGGCATGAGAAATTATGATTCATAACATATATAGACGTTCTCAAGCTGAACAATTAGATTACCTTCAAGAATGTGCATCTTGTGAAGCTCGCTTGCCTTCGAGCCTTTACAGTCCTCATCTTTGCACAAAAAGAGAGTAAAATGACAAGCTCAAAAAACACATATGTAAACTTGTTAAGGTTTCCAAAAAAATTATGTAATAGAGAATAAACTTTACATACTTTGGTAATGTGAAGAGCCTGCTCAAGATGCTGAACTTGAATCCACTGTTCAGTCACAATGCCACTCATCTGAATGGAAAAGATAAATAACATCAACTAATGCAAGGATCTATAAACTATCTCAACCATGCCTCAAATAAATGAATAGAAAAAAATGTTAAATTGCGTATAAAGTAAACAAATTCATTGTTGGGCATTTATAATAGCTGAAACCTTTGTGAGCTACAATATAGTATACACTAGATCAAAACGAATTATATATCCTTCTAAACAGAGATTCTTGCTATATGGATACTTGTTCTTTCATTTGATGCGCCATGTTTGCCAATGTTTATTGGTTAGCTAGAAAATGTCAAGTTACAAATCTCTTTTTACACTACACCATAGTTAGTTTATGCACAATCCACTATTTTTCCTTATACTACACTCTTTAAGCTCAATGACTCCTACTCAAAGAACAGAGTACTAACAATATGTGACATAAATCCCCCCATAGAAAAAATGATACAATACCTAACTCTGTAAACCAAATTAATGTTGGAGCATAAACAAGATTATCTAAGAACAATCAATTATTTTGGAGAATTTTTTTTACTTCCTAGGAAGAATACTAAAGTTGCAACTGTCCTCTCAATACTAAAAGTACTTTTCACATCTCCTCACTCTACAGTTGTTGTACCATTGCTTAGGGTACAAACTGTTGAGAAATCATTCATTTCTGTAACATGCACAAGGATTACCCTCACTATATTTATATACCAATACCACAGTAACCACTTTAACCAAAATGTGTAGAACACAATATCAGTTCATATATGAAGAAAGTGATAGCACAGATAACACATAAACCTTTTCAACTCTTGAAGTAACCTCTTCCAGTCTGTTTTCATTATCTTCCGCTTTAGATTTTAAAATATGGAGATCAAAGTTGTTCCTTCTCAAGGCAGACCAAAGAAGTTGTACCTATGTATTTCCACACCTATTTCTCAAATCAGTTGAACTTTCAATTAAATCCAGAAAATAAATCATTACTGTTATACAAACAACCAAGAGAAGTAACAAGGAATTAAAATACCTCTTCCTCCAGAGCTTTAAGCCGTGTCTCGGTATGCAATGAATCATCCTGCAAGATAGATCAATAATTTGTTCTCAACCAATGAAGCACAAACACAAATAGCAGATATGATATTAACACCGCTACCAAGACACTTGATAAGAATTTAAGAAAATGAAAATGATTTAATATAGTCTCATGTGTCGGCGTCGTGTCAGTGTCGAACACTAATATATGTGGGTGTCTAAAAAAGAATGGTGTCGGATTAATTTGAAGTTTCGGTGCTACATATTCCTCAAATATAACCAATTTGAGTAGGACATCACATCAACCTCTTCAAGCATAATAATAATAATACATTTTCAATTACATGACTGAATAATAAACTACAAAATTAGTGAAAACGGTAAAATTAGGTCAGGAAGGAGGGATAAACCTTCATTGTAGAGAGAGTAGAGTGCAGATGATGGATTTTTTCTGACATGTCATTCATTCGCTTTTCACACTCTTCAAGATACGAATCCCTTTCTTTTAGATTTTGATTGGTTTCTTCAAGAACCGATTCTGCATTGAAATACTAGTTCGTAAAAGCGAAATGCAACATAAAATTCAATAGTACTATAAAATAGCGGATTCAGAATCCGATTCCAGTAGTATATGTTTGTTTAATACCTAAGTGAGCGATTTTGAGGTTAATTTGGTTGATCTGCGAGGTGAAGTGATCGATTGATTGAGCTGAAACGGGAAGCAAAGTATGGAGAAGAAAGAGAGAAGAGAAAGCTAAGAATATGAATATGGAAGGAACCATTGTGAATGTGATGCTTCTCTTTCTCTAGTCGCAAACCAAACCCCACCCACTCTTCTGAGTTCTGAATGCCTCTCCTCTGCACTCAGCAATTGCAAATTCAAGTCAATAAAACTATATATCTACCGGTGTCAAAAAGTTGTGTTATTATGTGTTACAATAACACAACTGTGTAATCAATAACGTGATTGGTTATTATTAAACTTACACCGTATAATCATATCACTTAAAACTTAATTGTTAAATTATATTTTTATTTTTAAATTCTTAACAAAGTGCCTTAAAAATAGACTCGTTAGACGTTAGAAGGACATGTAGATTAAAGCATGACTGATCTTTTAAAAAAAAATTAACCGATTTTTTAAAAAGTTTTGATTTCTTATATTTGAGAATTTTTAAATAAGTCTATACATTTTAATCAAGTTTATAAACTAAATATGTTTTTTCTAATTAGGTTATTTTGTTAAAATGTTATCAGACAACTGTTAATCAATGATAACGTGCATTGACATATCAACCATTACTAGTTGATTTGATTTTGCTGCAGACAAAGGCGGAAAATGTTATGATTTATACTCATCTATCAACCTCAATTGGAAAGGTTGAAGGGAGGGGTAAAAAGAAGAGAAAGATAAATTTGAACATTTAAATTTAATCCTATAAAGCATGTTTATCCTTAGAACAACTCCAAAGTTAGTTCTTCTAGCATTATTGTGACTCACCGGATAAGCCACCAACTTATAAGTAAGTTTAAATTTTATGAGATAAGAAAATGCTCTGTCTTAAAATAATAGTTATATTTAAGCATTTTTTTAGAGTATTGGATCTCGATCCCTAATTAAAACAATCTTTAACACTCCTTGATTTCTAAGGCTTGGTATATATATTTTTGGTCTAAATCATATGTCAACACATAACTGAGCAGACTAATCTATCAAGCTAAATAATTCATAAAAAAAAAAAAATATCTATCAAGCCAAATAAATCATAGGCAATAAATATTCCACTTAAAGTTTTAACATTGTTTATAATAATTCTTTCAATACAAATTTCATAAAATCCTTTAACATAAAAAACATTATCTAGTATTATTGAGCAACGTGAAATTGATCGACCTAAGCTCTCAATAGTTTTCTGTCTAATCCACACCCCATATACGTGGCCGAGAAATTTCTAGGACGTGGAATGCAACAAGTATCTATTTCCATTAAAGCGTGTCGAAATATGCTTTGCAGAGGATCAAAATAGTAGTAGTTTTGCTGAAAACTTTTATGCACAAGTAATGGCAATTTGTCCACGGAGCAACCAAAGAACCAAGGGTGCACTTTCGTTCGTCTGGAGAACTAACATGTCCTCTGTCATGCATGGCCTAGATTTTGTAATTCTTACTGCACAAGATTCCTGATACCTGCTCAACTACAGTACAATTTTCACTTCAGGCTTTGCAAAATAAAACTAATTTTCTAATAAACACGTTCATCTATAAGTTAGCTTCATCTTGTGGATCGTTAGAGATCAGAAAGGGCATTGGCAGGGATCAATTTTCCATGTCCTCTCTGCATACTCTCGTATGGTCCTGTCACTACTAAATCTCCCAGAGCCTGCAGCACTGAGAATACTCATCTTGGTCCACTTTTCCGGTTCAACAAATGCTTTATCAGCTGCAGCCTGTTGTGTCGTAGAAAATAATGTTACATCCTGGTATAATTAAATAGAAGAGAAACTTCATGGATGAATGATTCAGAGACTCCTCAAAAATAAGAACGAAGTAGGAAGTACCTGTGCCTCAAGGTAACTCCCAAAATCAGAACCAAGAAGATAGAAGTCATTGCCGACTTCCACAGTGTCACATAAGGATTTAAAGTAGTCTTTATCGCCGAAATATCCATCTCGAACCATCCTAATACCAGATTGATACTTAACTTTAGTCCTTGAACGACTAAATAGTGATCAGAAATTTTATCTACATTTGTTAATAGTCCGCTTATTCTTTCTTCAAAGATAAAAATATGTTTTCATACCTCAACACACGTGCAAACTGTAGAGGAACTTTTAAAGCACCTCCTTTCTCACGCAGTTCTGCTACTTCTTGCACTTTAGCACCAAAAAGAAACTGAAACGATGGCAGATATTTCAAACTAAAGCTGGTAAGCCAATATAATTCAGAGCTCGTATCGTGTAAAGTAACACACAAACATCATAAGTTATCACTCACCAAGTTATCTGACCCTATTTCCTCAATTATTTCGACTGTAGATCCATCTGCTGTAGCTAAGAGTAAGCATCCGTTCATCAAAAATTTCATGCTTCCAGTTCCAGATGCTTCATGTCCTGCAGTGCTATAGGATAACTATTGCTGTCAATCTTCATAGCATTACTAATTACTGAAAACTAAACATGAAAAAAGAAGTCTTCAATATAAATAACACAGAGCAAGAATAAGGTTGTCAAGCACACAGGCCACTGTGTCATATATGTGAATATATACAATATTACAAAAACCTTGAGTATTGCATAGAAAATAATGAAAACTACGTAAACTCAACTCATAAAGTGGTAAAAAATTTACTTTTTGTTTTAAACGAGTAAAACTTAGTAATTAATATTTAACACATCTATTGCAGTATCTAAACACAATTTAATAATATATACATAGTAAATATTTAACATTCTAACTTGGTAACAAAACAAACTAACAAGATTTTAAAAATCTGTAAGTAAACAGTAAATCAAACTGAGATGGGGGACCAAAACAGTACAGTTAAGACCAGAATACACATAGCAGTGCAATTCAAAATTGATGGACTCACTAATCACAGGATAATTTCACAACTCAACACGCGAAAAGAGGCAAAGAGCACAGCAATTTCAAAATAGATGGACAAATCACAAGATTCAAAATTACTAGAGTAAAGAATGGTAGGACTGGATTCCCCTTGGAGTTGCATTCAGCTTGGAAGAGCTAGGTGTCAGCTCATCAGGGTTGGGTTCATTCCCCTAGTTGACCTGCTGGGTTCATTGCAAACTTGACTGCTCAGAGCTATGAGGTTGAGACTCAATACAATATCGCTCACCTCCTTTGTAGATGAGTTCATGTTGGGATGTTAGACGTATCTGTGGAGTCGAATGCTACTGTGATGTAAATGTTTTGTCCATTATGGAGTCTTATTATTCAGCTATTGCATATTTTTTTTAAAAAAAAACAAGAACCAAACACTGTCATTTTAGGCATGTCTGGGGGAGAATTAAATATTAGGTTGTAGACATGTTCAATAGTCCTTAACTTGCGATTTTATGTGAGTCTATCCAAATTTACACAGAAACCGTTTTGTCAGCAAGTTTACTTGATTTGGTACATAAAGTCGTAAACTCATACAATTCGGAATTGCAGAAAAAAGTGGTAGAATGCTGTTGTAATTTTATTCTTCAGTCTAAGTTAAGCATAAATAGAGAGAATACAAGTAATTCTCTTCCTTGAATCAAGGAGATATTTTAGAGAAATAAAAACAAAACATATCATATTATTATAAAGATAGAAAATCTGCACTACTTAAATAGGAAACAAGATAAAATTCTCCAACAGGAATTAACTTAAAAGTTTGAGAACCATGGCACTGCATCACTCTCCACATCTGTGTTATTAGAAACTTTATTCCCTTTCTTGATCATTATGAGCATAACAAATATCAGGCATGATAAGAAATGAGGAAAAAGACTGATATACTATTCAGCAATAATGATGAGCACTAACATTCAGCAACATTGAGGAGCACTAAAAGAGATGAGCATTGAAATAAAAACCTTAAATGCTGAGAGAGATCAGCCCCTGGTATCACCATTTCAGCAACAGAGACATTATAGTCAGGAATAAAAACCTATAAAATAGCAATGAGTCTGGATAAACAAGAGGTCTGCCAAAACAATCATAATACACTGAAAAGGTCCATCTCCTTATACTATCTAGTGAGAAATGCAATCAAAAAGAAAGAACAAGAATGTTCTGAAGGAAAAAATTCACAAGAACAAAACTAACTCACCAATTTTAGAAGATCTCCAATATCAGCATCGTTGTTGATTTTTTCTGCTACGGCATGACAAAGTTTGATAATCTTCTTTGCAATTTCATAGCCCGGAGCTGCTTTCCCGCCAATTATGCAAACACGAGGTACAACTTTTGTCCGGTCATTCTTGTCCATATTCTGCATGAAAGAAAGAAGTAAATGCAAAAGATTACTTGATGCCCCAGTATAACTTCAGATGGAAAGTGATGATCAGTAAGTATGTAGGTGGTTAGATATTCAAGTTACAGCTGAGGGGGATACCAGATTGGGACAAAACACAGCAAATTATGCACTTCTACAGACAAAGTAAAAATGCTTGCTCAAGTAGACAGAAAGAAGATTTTATATTCTAATGGAAAGGCAAAATATTTGTTTTAGAGGAACAAAATAGTTCTTCCACATGCCTTCCCGATATTGTTAAACTTGTACCCTCTATTTAATTTTAAACAAAAATTCCTCTAACTAACTAACTGCTCTAACTACTCTTACTATTTTAATTCCCCTTTATCTTATATCCCAACAACATGAAATTAGCATTTATAAAGGACTAAGTTTTTTTAGCACCAAGGAACAAACATATACCTTGAGACAATCATATCTATGGATAATTCCAAATATGTTAAGCAACTGTCTTTTGTATTCATGTATACGCTTCACCTGAACATCAAACATTGCATCCAAACTGACCTGCAATAAGAAAGATACAGGGAAAATTAGCTTCTATGATTGTAGTGAAAGGAGAGAATAAAAGTTTTGGTAAAACTATTTCACACAAACCTTCACACCACTCATTGTTTCAATGTACTCAGCAAGCCTCATTTTATTAAGCCTTTTAACCTACAATATCAAAAGGACATAAAGGTATATCAGGGCATATCATATCTAGTTCTCCGGATCCAGAGAAATTTCATTAAAAAAATTACCATTTTCCATTCCTGTCGGAATCCAGTATTGTCAACATGATCTCTCAGTCCTGTCAGAAGGTCAGCATTGCGGATCCAAGCTTCTGTCCCTAGCCATTTTGATAAAAGAGCACATAAACTGGGATTACTCACCACAATCCAGCGACGCTGAAAAATACCAATTCAATGGATTATAAGTTGCTGCACAAGCAAACACACGTTTTTTTAATATTCAAAAGACAATGTTGCAGTTGTCAAGTTTCACAAAAATAATACACGAGGAATATGCACAGATACAGATAGCTGTACAGTATACATCTTCAACTTATATTATATGGTTTAAGACCACGCATCAAAAAGTAATTAATCGACATGAATCTTCTGACATAAGTGATAACAAGGTCATAAATTTCATAATTAGATACAAGATGTAGATACTTCTATTGACAGTCTTTAGAAATTACACTAATCACAGTCACTATTCCATACACAAAAGACAAGTCTTCCCAAAGACAGGCCAACTCAAGAGACATTCAAACCCCTACATACACACACACACACAAACACAGCAGGAGGTCAAACAACAGTTGCTTATATGCGCATAATAGTAACTGAAATTTCCTACCTGGGTTACACCATTTGTCGTGTATTGAAACTTTTCGGGCCATAGTTCATAGAAGTCCTGCAAAGTTGAAGCATGAAATTATTATTTTATGATTTCACAGTTAGCCCAGGTGATAAAGACATGAAATGATTTGGCAAAAAAATTCCATACCTTAAATGTTCTCATTTTCAGTGTATCTGAATGTAACTTTGAAACACCATTCACAGTATGAGAGCAAATAATTGACAAGTTGGCCATTCTTATGCTCTGCAAATCCAATCCATAAATATAAAATACATTAAACAAATGCTTCCATAAATAAGATATTCAAGAAAACATGTACCACGATGAAAAATATCTGGATTTGCAAATATTTTCTCAACCTACGTGAATTACTATACCATAATGCATAAGGACTTAGAAGCATCCATCTTTTATTCAGCTTAAATTTAGCATATGCAATAACTTACAGGGAAAAAGACTGTTCTAAATTGTATGATTGTGAATTTCAACAAACACCTTCCTATTCACATATTCCTTATAGATGTCGTTCATATGTATGCAATCCCCGTCAGATATGCATTGTAAGTTATACTTATACTTGAAAGTTAGTGGCTTAGTAACTGATGTAAATAAACAGAACAATAAGCTAAAGGGAAGAAGATAAAGGGAAAAAAAGAGTCGGGGTGGCAAGAATAAGGATTAAAGGGATTCTGTTAATGTGAGGTGGAAAAAGGTAAAGATGATGGGTGCATTCAGTGTGAGGGTATTTAACTATTTATAGTTTATAATTTAATGGATGAATTTAGTGCAAGGGTATTTACTAAAAGGGAAAGGACTGAAATAATTCACATGAAATAGTGAGATGATGCAACCTATGTAGTATCACCACTCTCGTACGACACTGATATGTGTCTCATTACATTCAATCACTTCCATTTTCTCAAATTATTATTGGTGTCTACATGTTAGTGTCAGTATCCTGTCTAGTGTCACATCTCTGCTTCATAGGATGCAACAAAGAAGTGGTACCTTACCAGGGTAAAAAGGTGAGAGGGGTGTAATGAGTGGTAGGTACAATTCAAACAATGTTACAAGAGGGAGTTACATAAAACTGAAAGTTCAGAAAATTTACTATGCCACATTTCTTGAGAGGTTGCTAGATGGGAGATGCTATTCAAACATGGGATTTATTCAAATTACATCACTCCATATTTTCAAGTTTTTTGCAAAAGTACCAAACAGAGCGGCGCTGCAAATGCAGCTTCCATGGATCGCTAAACCTGTTGAACTGTTAGAGGACCTGCTGTGGCATTGAAACCATCATTTATCCATGGAAGTGCATGGTAAATTGGCATCTGTTATGATGTAAATTATTGTCTAATTCCTAATAGCTCAAATTTCCAGTGCATATTTTTTCCCTGTGATATTAGAGCCTCAATTCAATAAATATTTCAAGAATACCAGCTACTAGATATTATCCAATGGTCAAATTACATAATTCAAAATATTCAATATTCATAGTAAAAATAATTTCAACTGCATGCAAAAGACAATATAGTCTACAAAAAATGATGTTACAAGATTAAGCAATGATAGATTGTTCTGAAATACCTTCACAGCACCTTCTTCAACAATAGACATCCGGGACAGTCGGTTGTAATCTAAACCAATCTTTTTCTTCAACTCCTCCATAAAATTAGAATTTATTTTATACAATATCTGAAAAAGGCATTTGAAGTGCCAAGTAAATAGTTGCATTATAATAAAAAAATTTAAAAAAAAAAAAAAACTAACAATAAAGCATTACTATTATGAGAACAGAGGAAAAAAAATTCAGATTCATCAATATTTTCATTCTGAATTACTTAAGTTTATGGCTTAACATGGAAAACTACCAAAAAGTAAGTGCACTATGTAGACAAATGATTTCATGCTTTAGTCAAACATAAAAGGTAAGAAAGGACAGCACAATAGCACATATCTATTTTCTGCCATTCAATATATTGCAGTAAAACTCATATAAGGTAAAATGCTACATAAAATACAGAAAGCATCTCTTTATTGAATATACCTGTAAATGGCGAGGGAGAAGGCTTCCAAGAAGATCAGTGGGGATTTTCTCTAGCCCTTCAGCTACCACTGTGTGAGTTGTGAAAGAGAAAATTTTGCATACAATGTTCCATGCTTTGTTCCAGTCCAATTGTTCTTCATCAACTAATATTCGCATAATCTCGGCTATTGAGAGGGATGGATGGGTATCATTTAGATGGAGAGCAACCTAATCAGAGGAAAGTGATAACTTAAGTTGCAAGACAAAAGTGAGGACACAATTCTGACACTAACAATCAGATAATACATACAACTATGTCCAACTCGTATCCACTTTCACCAACATAATGAATCAACAGAAAGAAATCACTTTTTTCAAAAAATAAATGAAAGAAAGAAACAGGAGTAATGACATCGAAAAATGACCACAGTATAACCTGGAACTTAGAATTTTATTAAAAAAAACCTAATTTCTTCACCATACAACGAAGATCAATAAAAAAAATACATGTTCTTGAGGCCATATAGTCTTGCAACAGAGTGATAAATCACCATACCAAGTTACCAACTAGCAACCAAATGTGTAAAAACAAAATATTTGATAATGAACCTTTTCTGGCAATTCATCAAAATTATTATGTGCTTCTTTGAACCTTCGGATTATATCTTGTAAAGATGCCGAGACAAAGAAATATTGCTGTTTCAATCTCATCTCCTTCCCCTGGGAAAAAATCAAAGTAATAATATGAGAAGAGGGATTGAATATCGTTCACTTATTAGAAGGGGGAAAATCATTATACATCAAGAAGAGATCCTAATTCCTAACCATGAAAGATTCAAGTGACTATATAAATTTCCTACCATAAGTGTATTGTCTCTACAAACTGAAATGCCAATGGAGGCAGTCAATAATGTGTGGGAGATGACTAAAACTAACTAAAATAGAACGTGTGAAATCATAACTTTGAAAACTTGAAAAACATAACATAGTAATGCATTAAGCACACATTAAAGAGGAATAATTGAGAATAAAAGAAGCAACGGAAAATTTAACAATTAGCACTAAGCGCTTTCACTGAACCTTCACCTGAATATTTGGTAGATAATCAATAAAGAAAGAGTAAATACAGAGGCATTTGAACAGATAAAATCATTTATAGACAATTTTACAAGACAATGGAAGGTCAAAGAAAAACTAAATATCTAAAAAAGATTCTATAAACTACATAGCAAAGCTTTGCACACTAATTATCTAATACAATGAGCAAACAAAGAAAACTAAAGTAATCTTAAATGAAAGTAGGATGGAAGTATCTGGTTCTTGCAACCAATAAAACCAGCTTTTCTCGTAGAGCATCAAGGAAAAACTACGAAGATAAACAGTACAAGTTCTGAACAGCTAATAGCAACAATTGTATTACTGTTTTTTTATAGGAAAAAGGAAAACCTGATGAGATCGGTCGTCGGGGTACAAAACATTACTAATACTCTCCGTCCTTTGTCTGTTGACAATAGAATTAATGTAGTCTCCAGTGTTATAGGCCTCCTACAAATAATTTTAAAAAAAATGGCTCGATAATTCACCCTAAGCCCATATAAAGCAAGACATATGCCAAATTAAACTGAAAATAATGGACAATAGCAACACCAGTTTTTATCTGATCTTAAACTAAGTTCCTCTTACTAAAGGTGTAACCATTCAGAGTTATTTGCCTAAATTGAATAATTTATTCTTTTGAAATAACAGAGGGATTAGGCCCAGAAAAAACAGAACTACAATGCAACCAAAAAGGGGTAGAGACTCCAATGGCATCAGCAAGGAGCAACTGCCTAATGATGACAGGGCAATGATAAAAAATCATTAAACAAGTGTCTCCAAGAAAAATTTTACTTACATACACCTATATTATGATGTCATCACGCCAATAGCCTATACCTGTTTGTTTGTGTTTTCTTTAAGAAAAAGTGCCTTTTTAACTAAACATTTTAAAACATTTCTGATAATTGTTTTAAAAGCAAACCTAAAAAATGTTGATTTACTGCTTTTTAGAAGCTAAAAGAGTAGCAAAAAAGTTACATCATGAAATCATTTTCTTAAAAGTTAAAGCAAATGGGTCCCTAGTCTCAAAATTTAGTACAAACATTTATTCTTAAGAGCAAAATTACCAAATCAAAGTGATTACTAGGTTTAGCAGCCCATAGCCGAAGGTTGATGGTATTTCTTGTTCCATAACCAGGTATCGGGTTGTCATAAGCCACAGCTTCAACCTGTAATCAGAGGAAGGTGTTACATATTACCAAATACAAAGTTAAATAACATGGTGTTTGGTTGGGAAAATGAAGGGCAGAGGAGTGATTATTTTAAATCTATCTTGTTTTGGTCCAATATTTTGGAGGGGAGAGAGGAAGAGAGTGGGGGGACTAAAATCCATTCTCACTCAATTTTGGCTTCACTCTAATATTCAGGGGATTATTTTTGGGTGGTGGTAGACTGGTGGTGGTTTGGAGAAGATGGATTTAAAACATTTTACATGCCTAGATTAAATTAAATAACCTTATCTTAACATAATTTCCCCCCTCCTCTCCTCTGAACCAAACATTGCGTTAGTCATTATCCAAATTATCAATGTTCCACAAGTCTAAATCATATACAACACAGGTAGAAATAAGCATAACACTGAAACTATCGGAGAAGATGTTCTTGAAAAACTTGTCATTTCAAACCAAATAACAAAATACTAATTGTTGACTTTAGTCATAATAAAGGAGGAGTGTTGATTACAGTCAAAATTATGAATATAATCAACACTAATCTTACCGTCTCTCCAGGGATCCAAACTTCATGTTTTTCTCCGTTTCTATCTACCTCTTCAACAGTCCCATAAAACTAATCCATTCAGAATAACACAGATGCAGTCAGTTTGCAATTATAAGGTCATAAAGTGAAAGAAAGGCAATGTCGAGCGAAAACTATAAAGTTAAACAAAAGGCATAACAGACTGAAGCCTGACAAACCTTCACTTCATATGTTACATGAATCCGCTCTATTTCCCAGGGGTTTCCAAAGTTCAGCCAATAATCAGGTTGTTCATGTTGAAAGCCATCCACTATGATCTGACGAAACAACCCATACTCGTAACGCAGCCCATAACTGCAAAATGAAGATCAATTCCATAAAAATCAACTGACAGCACCTGTTCTTAAGATAATAGGCATAATTGTTTTCAACACAAAGAGCAAAAATAAGCATACTTCTGTGTGCATGCACAGCTCCAGAATCATCCTAAATAGGATCTAATCCCCTGCGGTGTTCAAGGCTTCATATGCATAATTATTACAGAAGCTAGTGCAAGTATTACTGATAATAAATAGAAGTCCCAAATTGCACCAAAAAAAGTCCCAAATTCATGTAGTTTCAGGATAAAGAAAGAATATGGACAATGATATAGAAATTTTGCTACCTAGACACACTGTTATTGGATATAAAAATAACACCGTTGAGACATGGACAAGCTTTGAGGCATCATAGCAACTAAATGTGGCCTTCGAACAAAGAGCAGTACATATTCAAGCTTATAAAGTGAACTTCACAGTTCATTGCCCATATCTTTGTTTCAAACCAAAAAAACTGAGAACTGGAAACTGTATGGTGAAAATATTAATTTTTCAAACATGTTACACAAATTTTATTAAAAAACGCAACATAACACCATACCCCCATGCAGGATAGTCCAAAGTTGCTAAAGAATCCATTTGGCATGCTGAAAAACGGGCAAGACCACCATTTCCTAGGGCCGCATCTCCTTCCTTGTCAAGGAATTAACATACATGTATGTTAAGGATATAATAACCATCTCAATTGCTCTGAGATGATACAGCAACAACAGTTAACTGGAGAATACAAATATTAGATTAAACTATAATAAGACCTGCTCAGCCAAAACTTCAAACTCAAATCCAAGCTGGCTTAGGGCCTCAGCATATTGGTCTTGGATGCCAAGATTGATGACACTATTTGACAAGGAACGACCTGATATCCAAAAAAGGTGCTTTTAAGCATTGGACACAAGAACCACTGTTGATTAACCATTCACCAAAGGAAGAAACGGCTCAGTATCAATTTTATTGTTTGACTTTGCCATGACATGAATCTTAAAAGAAATTTTGGGCTGTTTAATTTTCCTTCATATTTAAATCACTAGGGTCCTAAAATGTACTGATACTTTTATCGTATGACAACATAATATGTGGTAATATATTATTAAAAAAACTTTTAGTACAGCATAATTGGGACCCTTAGCACAACGACTAGAGTTGCTACATTGTAAAAGATTTATTATAGTATGTCAACCATGTTTAGGGCATATCATTTTAAGTTACCCATGAGAAACTCAAGTGAGAGGAAGTACAGGCGCTTGGGTTTTGTCCTCTTGAAGTAAGTGTGAGTATCATGCCACCGTTCAATCAACCGATCTCGCACACTATGTGACAAAGCCTATAAATACAATTGCACAATCAATTTTCTGATGCCTTTAATAACCAACTAAAAATATGACTAACAGTAGACCGAAACACTTTAATATGTCAGTTGATGCCTTCGATAACCAACAAGACTGCAATCTCAGGATACCAAACAGATCAAATTTAATGCAATATACTTTAACTTTCATTATCTGAAGACTGAGTTTCTTTTACAACAATGTTCATTGTAAGAAATGAAAGAATAATTAAAAATATGTCATATATTATTTCAACCGTTCATTCTCCATATAAAATAAGCACCGATAAGAGGTGAGTTTAAATAGGAACATTACCTGATACGCTTCATAATCATCAAAATTAAACCGTGATCTTGCCACAGTGTACTCAACATGATGAAGAATATCCTTTTGAAGACTGAAAGGATCGTTTTTCAGAAACCCGTCCATTAAGCTAAACATTCTCTCTGCTTTCGCCTTACGCTCTCCAAACCCTTCCACCAATCCAGCTCTCCTCACTACAATCCCTCGGTTCGCGGTGGACTTCGCCACCGAAACAGTCCCGTCGCCGTCACCGCCGATCGCCTCCGCCAATGCACGTTTGATCCTCTCCAAATTCTCCGAGTCCTCGATCTTGTTCCCATGGGAATCAGTGACGAAGAATCTCTTGATGAAGAAATCGCCTTCGAATTCGACTATGGCTCTGTCGATGCTGAGACCGAGGACTTTGAAAACTCTGGTGATGACTTGGAGGAGACCGATCCGGTTGCGAGCTCGAATGACGAAGGCGGTGGAGTTGGCGGAATCGGAGTTGTCGACGGTGATGGTTGACGTGGAAGTGGAAGGAGTTGATTCGTTGGTGGAAGCTCGTAAACGGTAGTTCCGTGGAGCGGTGGGGAAGTGGACGGAAATTGGGGAGAAATGTGCGGGAGAGGAAAATGGAGGGAAGGAAGTGAGTGGATTTGGAAATGTGTGAGAATTAGTGAGGTGAGGAAACGAAATGGTTTGCATTTTTTACTGGAAATTAAAAATGGATTGCAGTTGCATTTGCATTTGCATTTGTGGAGAAAAAAGGGAAGAAATGTTAACTTTTTGAGACTTGGGAGTGTATAGTAGTCAAATGGAAAGGAGTGAGGAGAAGGATAGAAGCGGGAAGGTTGTAATTCCAACTACCTCACCGTTTTTTTCAAGTTTATATTGCAAATCTCAAAAGGGATTTACCTTTTCGAGAAAGGGGGCAAGGAGCTCATGCATTCACCTTGCCATGCCCACTTGTCTGTAACCTCACGGGAAGGAAAATTCACATAGGCTTTTACGGGGTTTCTAAGAAAGGGGGCAAGGACCTCATGCATTCAACTTCCTCATTCTTTATTTTAATAATTTAATTTTTAAGTATTGTATTGGATTTCTAAACTTTAATTTAAATATTAATATTTTATTTTATTTTATATTTAATGTTATTATAACTTAAAATATTAATTTAATTAATATTACTTTATATTATTTAATTTAAATTTAAAATATTTTTAAATATGTTCTATTAAACGTATTTGAAATTATTGATGACTTCGTTTTCTACTTGTTTTCTTTTGTAATTTTATTGAAGTGTTGTTATTCATATTATCATAAAAGTAATTAAAGTCACTACAGTTTTTTTTTTTAATAATAAGATAAAAAATTAAGTAAAAAATATTATTAATTAAAGATTAAGGAGAATAAATTGAGTGATG
>JBBPBP010000002.1:2522880-2539936 GCA_037974735.1 Cicer chorassanicum
AAAATTCAACTATTAAATAAAAGAAGATAAAATAGCCTTTACTTGTGTTTTGGAAGTGTGCGATGTAGATTTTTCTATAAAAAAAAATTACTGATTTTTATGTGAACACCCAATGTCTAATAAAAAAAAAAAAAAAGCGAACTCAAATGATAAAATTGGCTAGGATGTAGCGCCGGAAATAAACAAAATGGATGTTTGAGTTCGAACTTGAAATTCAATTTTTGTATTAAAAAAGAACAAAAAAACAACGTTTGTGGGTCCATTGAAATACAGGTGGCATCTTAACGCACAACATTGTACCAGAAAACTCGTCCAAAGATGCTAGAAAGTTCTACGGTGTTCTGGTCTTGTAAAGTCCATTAACACACCTTCCAGATAAATCCTCTCCTTCTCATTCTCTAGCTACTAATATTCATTGCAACCGAATTGTGATAAAATCTTTCAAACCATATCGAAGAGCAAATTAAGTGACAACAGAATCAAAAGCATGGGGGTGGATTACTATAAGATTTTGAACGTTGACAAGAATGCGACAGATGAAGAGTTGAAGAAAGCATATAGAAAGCTTGCCATGAAATGGCACCCTGATAAGAATCCCAACAATAAGAAAGAAGCTGAGACCAAATTCAAACAGATTTCCGAAGCCTACGAGGTATGTAAAGAACAAAACTTCCTACTTCATTCAAGTAATTCATGTTTCTACCTTCATTTAAATTATTAGAATATTGTCATAATTGATATCTTAATATGAAGCATATGACATTTCAAATTGAATGTATGTGTTTCACACGTGTTGGTGGACATATAATTACATTTAATTAAAAAAGCAAATAGATTATTATTTGTGTCGGAATAATCTTGAATAAAATTAATTTTTTTTTTATAGAATTGACTTTAACTTGAAGATAGAATTTAAAACTTTTGCATTTAGAATTAGTTTTTAACTAATTTTTTTACAAGAATGTATTAAAAAATAAATTGTTTTTTCAACTTATTTCTGGTCGGAATCAATTGTTGTCATCGCATAATTAACACACTCTAATTAGTATAGAAATTCTAAAAATTTGTTTGTTTTTCATGTTGAAGGTTCTAAGTGATCCACAAAAGAGAGCAATATATGATCAATATGGAGAAGAAGGGCTTAAAGGGCAAGTGCCACCACCTTCAGATGCTGGTGGTGCTTCATTCTTCCAAAGTGGCGATGGCCCAACAACATTTAGGTTCAATCCAAGAAACGCCAACGACATATTTGCCGAATTTTTCGGGTTTTCGAGCCCATTTGGAGGTGGAAGTGGAATGAAAGGTGGGTCTAGATCCTTTGGTGGAATGTTTGGTGATGATGTATTTTCTTCATTTGATGAAGGTCATAGGCCTATGCGTCAAGGTCCTCGCAAGGCACCTCCTATTGAAAATACATTGCCTTGTAGCCTTGAGGATCTTTATAAAGGGACCACCAAAAAGATGAAGATCTCAAGGCAAATTGCAGATGCAAGTGGGTAAGTACTCTCTTTGCTTAACATTTCAATCTATTAATTCAGTGTGAACTTTTAATAATTAACTAAGTTTCATGACATATGATGGTATCTATGTACATATTGGTAGAATCTTTAAGTATAGTATATAGTTCTAATTAATAAGTTTACATCTTATCATTAGGAAAAATATAAGTATACTTGAATACATAGAAGGGCTAAATAGAATCTTTAAAATTGAGACAATCCTTATCTTACTATATGGTTTTGTGGCGTTGAGTTAAATTCAAAATTTAAGATGGTATTCGAATTCATCCTAAATTCTCAATGACTTGGCGGAACTAACTTGATAATATCCTAGCTTGTTTTGTAGGGTCGGGTTAGACTTGAATTTTAAGACCAATTTAATGTGTCATAAGGTCCATTTTTGTTCATATAAGTAAATATTAGTTGTAAATTGTTAGTATGTTATATTAGTAATCAGTTTTTGAATGTCAAACCTTTTTATCAAACTCCTTCGAGTATTTCAGCTCAACCATTGAGCTATCTCAAGTGTTGCATTAGAGCTGAAAGAATAGAATAGAAAACTACAACAATCACTTTGAAGTTGGAGACGTAGACACAATTGACCGAATTATGTGATCAATTGTCGCATGTTTTTGTGTTTACTTATTTGCTTTATAGTTATGTTTGATCTTCCAAGTTATAGCACATTTTTAGCTGAGTTTTTCTGCTGGTTTGATTAAATTTGTCTGCCTATTTATCTGTTTTTGCAGGAAAACTTTACCAGTGGAGGAAATCCTAACAATTGAAATCAAGCCAGGATGGAAAAAGGGGACAAAAATCACATTCCCTGAGAAAGGAAATGAACAGCCAAATGTGATAGCATCAGATCTTACATTCATTATTGATGAGAAACCACACACTGTATTCACAAGAGATGGTAACGATCTAGTTGCAACGCAGAAGATATCGCTAGCAGAAGCTTTAACAGGCTACACCGTTCGACTCACAACACTAGATGGAAGAGTTCTTACCATTCCAATAAACAATGTGATTCATCCAAACTATGAAGAGGTTGTTCAAAGGGAAGGTATGCCAATTCCAAAAGATCCTTCAAAGAAGGGCAATCTTAGAATCAAATTCAACATCAAGTTTCCAACAAGGTTGACATCAGAACAGAAAGTTGGAATCAAGAAACTTCTGGCTCCATAGTGGACTCACAATCAAGCCATGTGAAGTGTGTATAGTTACACTTCTTCCAATATGCTCTTAGTTTTGTTACTCCTCAACTATTTTGTAGGACTTTTTCTTTATTTGTTTATGGAGTTTGTGTGTGATATGATGCACACTCTCAAGGTTGAGGATTGAGGAATCACATTTTGAACCAAATGGTTGATTTAGAGTCCCTCAAATTGATATGGTTTGAAGTATGCATTGTTGAAACTTTTTACATGAAATTTATGTAATTAATTTGGAAATGAAAAAGTAAAATCCTATCAAATACGAGAAGATGTATACCATATCAGGTCGTCGGTGAATTATTATTGTGTTACTTTCAGATTCAGACAATTCCTTTTCACTCTATACATATCTATCCAATCTTTTCAACTCGTGCATCGCGTGGAAATATGATATATATATATATATATATATAAATAAATAAATATAGGAAATAGTATATCTATCTGTTATTTTGGATTTCGAAAAAATTTGAAAAAACAATTTATGCCACCGATTACTGGGATGAGGCGCGGACTAGGTCGCTCTCTTTAAGACGTTTCGAGGCCCCAAAGGTGCAAGGCAGACTATCAATCACGAAGTCCCCAGAATAAAACAGTCCATCACCACTCGTAATATGGCACGAAGGCCACTGCGAGTTTTCAAGTGAGGAGACGTGTGCTCCAAAACCGCTGCCCGTCCTCTATTTTAAGGAAACGTGTGCTCCAAAACCGCTGCCCACCCAAAACGTGCGCCTTTGACTTCCTGAACTTGCGCAAGGGTTTTTGACTCTGAATAATGACCGGGCAATAGCAGTTACGTGGCACGCAGATTCGGTGGAGGGATAATAAGGCGCGCGTGTGGTGGTCAACTTTGCTTGCGTTCTCCCTCCTTCACAAAATTGGGGTATCCCTTGGGGCACACCCCAAGGTACATACCTCCACCTTATATACCCTTCCAAAGTGTGGTATCCCTCCTATGTGGGACTTCTCATTTTTTCAATTCACAACCACACTAGTTCATTAATGTCACCATTAATACCAACAATTTCATCAATAATTATTCATCATTTCCAACACTATCTCCTTAAAAAATAAGAGTTTATAAATTTAGATATAATTATAAAGTCAACTATTTTTTATAATTTGTCAATTATGATAGATCGATGGTATACAAAATCTATACTCTAGATGAATTAAATCTCAAAAATAACAACAATGAATTAGCCTTGGTATAAATAATATTTGAAGATTTATATAATTTCAATTTAAATATATCTAACATTCAAAATAAGGTATTATTACAATATAATTTATATTTGAAGTCATTGTTAAATTATTTTTAGAATTGGATAAAATTTATTTTTTTGTTTTAGAGAGATATATATATTTTTAAATTAAAAATTTAATTTTATGTACATAACAATGAATAAAAATTAAAGATTTTTTCCATATTTCAATTTAATATATCTTATATATTTATTTATACAAATAAAAACACAAAAACTCATCGATAATTTTACATAAGAATACAAACAAATCTCATTATCTTTCTTACACCATAGTGTTCAATAATACTAATTGTGTTGGTACAATCCAGCAACAGAACATAAAATTTACACAAAGGAAAGTCCTATATTCCTCCTAAGTGGAAGAGAAAAAAGAAAGCAAAGTTTGAAGGAAGATGGGTTTGGAGTACTATGAGATTTTGGAGGTTGAAAAGAATGCAACGGATGAAGAGTTGAAGAAAGCATATAGAAAACTTGCCATGAAATGGCACCCTGATAAAAATCCCAATAATAAAAAAGAGGCTGAGACTCAATTCAAACTCATATCTGAAGCATATGAGGTACTACTACATAATTTCATCTTCTCTTCTCTTCTGTGATTTTAATTCAATGTATTCATTCACGTTGCTGAGGATTTTGTTGTTTTAGATCGGATTTCATTGTTTTCTGTTTTTGTCTGTTTCTGTTTACTGTCTTTTGCTTTATGGTCGGTTTAGCCTTTTAAGCCTTGATTTTAGCTTATAATGAGAATGATTAATTTTTTATGTCATATTGAGATCCAATTTGAAGGCTCATAATATGTAATTTATTTCATTGAGGATCCCCAAAGTAAGGTCCAAGAATTTTGGCCCTTATTAAAGTTCTCAACTTTCATTATTCAATGTGATTATTGCTTGATTTGTTTTTTTTTTTTTAGTTTAGTGATAGCTTGATTGATCATTTGAGCTGTATTTCATCCTAAGCAAGGATTGCCATGTAAGCATCATTTGGCTTGTTGAGAGCTTATAACTATTACTAGGCTATGGTTGAAGAAGTTTAGAATATCTAGAATAGTGTGCTTCTGAGTCAGTAAGTTTCTTACTACTTTAGTTAATATCACTTGTGTTGAGTAATGTTATAGTAGTAATTCACAAGGTTTCTTTTGTTCATAGGCTAATGCCCTCTTTGGATAAACAACTTAATTAAGCGTTTAAAAGCATAAGCATTTATCGTGTAAGTGCTTATGTATAAACTATTTCTATAACAAAAGATGAAAAAAAGTCATATTTTTTTCATATCAGCTATAAGTTGTATTCATAAGCTATCATGGATAATTTGTAAAAATAAGCTGAAAACAGTTTATGGACATAGTTGTTTCCATAACATCCCCCAAAGAGTCTCACAAAAATGTTTATGGCAGTAGATAAATTCAAATAAATCAATCCAAACAGGCTCTAGGTCTTTGTATATACTTGTTCCAGGGATGTACAAACCATGAAATGTACGTAAAATCTGACTTAGTATATTGGTTTGGCTTCATGAAGGTTCTAAGTGATCCACAGAAGAGAGCAATTTATGATCAGTATGGAGAAGGTGGCCTTAAAAGTGGAACGCCACCAACAGATGATGGTGCAGCTTCATACTTCCAAACTCAAGATGGCCCAAGATTTAGGTTCAATCCAAGAAGTGCAAATGGTATCTTTGCAGAAGTTTTTGGCTTTTCAAGTACATATGGAGGAATGGGAATGAGGGGTGGCGGCTGCAGAGGCATGAGGGGTGGGTCGTGGGTGTCAAGGTCTTTCGGTGACATTTTTGGCAAAGACGTATTCAGAGAAAGCAGAAACTCGAGTCAAGGTCCACGGCGGAAGGCGCCTCCGATTGAAAATAATTTACCTTGCAGCCTTGAGGAACTTTATAAGGGTACTACCAAAAAGATGAAGATCTCAAGGGAAATTGCATACGCAAGCGGGTAAATGCTCTTGCCCTGGCTTTTATTTACAACAACTTATACTTGAACCTTCTCAGAACTAAATTTCATTAGCAGAATCAATATTGTTGTTGGATTTCTTATAGTTTCAATACATTTCTAAGTTCTTTTTCTAAACATAAAAAATATGTATGTGATTGCTACTATTACACTAGTTGCTACTTATAGGAACATTAATGAGGCTATAGTGATCATACCTCACTAGTTAGGAGACTCTAGAGGGAAAATATGCATGAATGTGCATATAGTCAGCGTTCTCATTTTTCAATTTCTATGATTGATCATTCAACTGTGAAAAATGTGTATAGTTTGACTCTTCAAATATCAAATACCTTTCTTTTAGTGAATGAGTTTTCCTTTCACTTGTTATGTGTGCCTACAAGCATATCCATTTATTGATCTACAATCTCTCTTGCATGTGTTTGCAGTAAAACTCTACCTGTGGAGGAAATACTAACAATTGAAATCCAACCAGGCTGGAAAAAGGGAACAAAAATCACATTCCCAGAAAAAGGAAATGAGCAGCCAAATGTTATTGCTGCAGATATTGTATTCATTATAGATGAGAAACCTCACAGTATATTTACAAGAGAAGGTAATGATTTGGTTGTAACACAAAAGATATCAGTTGCAGAAGGTGAAGCTCTAAAAAGCTACACATTCCAACTTATTACTTTGGATGGCAGGGGTCTGACCATTTCCATAGACAATGGAATTGATCCAAACTACGAAGAAGTGGTCGTTGGGGAAGGAATGCCGATTTCGAAAAATCCTTCACAGAGGGGTAATCTTAGGATCAAATTCAACGTCACATTCCCAAGCATGGTTGATGCTGAAGCTCAAAGCCTGAACTAAGAAATGTATGAAGCACCATAATAGAGAGCCGTCCATTGCCAAGTGTATCTTATATATAATATAATAGTATCTCGGCTTAATGGCAGTTTTGATTCTCTTATTTTCACTCGCTAACGAAGTTAGGTGGTGAATTTCGTGAGTGATAATAGAGGGGCAAAAATTATAATCAAATATATCTTTTATATGACTATGATATATGTAGTTTATGTGAGATACCATAACAATGTCATCCGTGGAAATAATATCCAACAATATTACATGAAGGATTGAGATATAATATTATGAATTTCGATTGACAAAGAGTACTTTAAATTTTGTATTTGTAGTCTGCAATTTGTATTGTTTGATTAACTTAGAATGTAATGGTCATACAACCAATAAACAAATTTTTTTTCTATATTAGCTATTAGGTAAGGTCTGTAACATAATGACTGATTATGAAATTTCATTGGCTTTACTAAGAAATTAAATCCTCTGAAAAACAAAACAAAAACTCAGCAGACCTTGATATTTTGACAAGATAATAATTTAACAAGTAGAGAGGTAATTTTCCTACTAAGCACTTGCTATTTTCTACATATTTGAGGCTTGGTCTTTGATTCCTTGATATTTCAGATTTGAAGTTCGTTTATCAGTGCCAAGTATTCCAAAATCCAAACAATGATTAGTAGACAATCAAGGTGTAATAAAACTTTATTAGTTGATGAGTATCTATTACAAGGAGAGTAGAAAGGAAAAGAAAACAATAAAATAAGGTTGGCTACAAAGCCCTCTACGTAAAGAAGCTTAAAAATACAAGGCTCCATTTTGCATGGATAATATACACTATAAATCTACTCAACCATAAACTCTTCCAGCCGCGTGGTTTGTTGTAAAACTGCAACGAAAAAAAATGTAATGCAGCCTTAATATGCAAATTCCTTCATTGATCAAATTAAAAATGGATATTCTAATCAGAAGAATCTTCAGAATCTGAGCCTCCTCCTACATTGACTATTCTATTTGCCATGCCGTCCGAACCTTCACTCATAACATCGTCGTCGGAATCTTCCTCTTCATTATCTTCAATACCAACGCCAATGTCATTATCATTATCATTGTCATCTTCAAAAGCATCCACATCATCATCGCTCATTCCAACCAAATCCCTATTCCAATTGTTAGGGGAGACACCATTATAACCTATCTCCCAGTTTCCATGATCATATTCCACTGCTTGACCATTATCATCAGATTCTACCTCATCAGCACTGTTACTATTTTCAGCAACCCCAATATGAACAGGAGTCATGGGACTTGCCTTTTCAACATCCCATTCTTCATCCAAGCTTCTCAATGGTTCTCTATCACTCTTGGGGCTATGACTTGCTGCTGCATGGCCCAGTAACAAATCTTCAACGGCTCTCTTTTCTACTCTACGTTTCCGGACCGTTCGGCGACCTCGCCCACCCCCTTGTCCTTGTGTTCCCCGTCCCTGCTGTTTTAATTTGTGACTCAGACTCTCGGTGACCTTAACATTTCGACGGCCAGTATCTCGTTTTGAATTGTACATTCTTTTAGCCAGCTTTTTACCCCGCCCATGATCACTAGCCCCTCGTCCACGCTTATTGCCACTCCGTACAATTTTATTAGCAGACGATTTAACTTTGAGGAATCCCTCATGATCAAGAGCTGCTGGTTCAACCTCCCTATTAGACTTGAAGGGAGTATATCTTGATGGTAGCCTCTGCAAATAAGCAAAATAAATGTTCCATTAGATTAACATGGAAATTCTCTAGTCAATGACCCAGATGCTCAAACTATAACCCAAGAAAATGAGAAGCCAAAAATGAGAGGTACTTTCAGATGAAAGAAACTCACAATGTATTCTCTCTCTTCTTTCTCCTCACAAGGCTCGATTCTCTCAAGCTTTACGTAGCTGATGGATGAATCGAACTCAAAAAGCCTGAGAGACAATGCTGCAGTGGTTTGTGGAACCCATGGAAGTAGAGCAATGGATTCAGGATCAGGAAACACGTGTGCAGCACTTTCTGACAGGCTGCTTGATCCCAGCAATTCATCTGTTGTAGAGAAGTTTGATGACAGAAAATCTCGCCGTAGTGCTCTTTCAAATAGGGTCAACATCTGCAAAGTAAGTTGTTTAATTTAAGTATGCCAGCATGGGTATTGATTACCGATTATATGAAATTATGCCTATATATAGAAGATAAAATTTCAAGAATTGAAACAGTATGAAACCTGTAAGAGTTCCTCAACAGATGATGATTTACTCAGCTTCACACCCCAACGCTTCCTAAAGTCAGTCGTCCAAATTGTTCCAAATGCTTCAGAGAGAACAGATGCCTGCAAATCACAACGTGAGTACAATATACTACTCAAAAGTAAAATATAAATAACAACAAAATGCAAAATGTCATCTTAAAATTTATTAGAAAATTAGGTTCGAGATTGAGAATGCAAAGTTACCATCAACTCACCTCCATATATGACAGCAAGACCTTAAGCAATCTTGTCCTCAGGGGAAGAGAATGTTCCATAATACATATATCTTTGGATAACTTGCCCCCACATTGAAATGCATGTTTAGAAAAATTAAATCCATTATTTGACGGAAATGTTTGGTGGCAGGAACTGCAATGGGAGTCTTCGGCAGAATAAGGATTCAGACAGATTTCACACATATCCACCTGAGGTTTGCATCTCTTTATCCCAAATTTCATTGCACATAAAATTGATGAACTATAGCATTCTTTCCACATCCACTTCTGAAAATCTTGATACCTTTTCAAGGCAGCTTTCTTTTCATTCTCACTTTTGCCAATCTCAATTTTGAAGGATGATGAAGTTTCTGATGCATCAGGGTGCAAGTCATGAAGGGTACTGCTAGGACTGTCAGATCGAGAATGGCGCTCAGGCTTTGGATATGTTTCTTTGGCTTCAATTTTAATTGAAACTTCACCAATGCTTCCAACTATTGCATACTGTGTATTTTTTCGAACATTTTCTTTAAAGGATTTCTCAATCTTTTGCAACATTAAGCGCAAATGAGATTCTCTGATCCCGCGTGAATCCAGTGATGTCAAAAGAATATCAAAGGCCTGCATATGAAGGCAAAGTCGTGTGTGCTTAAAGTCGTTTATTTATATCCTAACCATTTACAGCATTTAGTAATCATTTAGGTCAATAAAACATGGCAGTAAATACAAGAAACATGTCAAAACCAATGTAAAATTTTAGTTGATCAGCAATACCGGGGTTGGCTTATGGAATACTGAATAAACAAGTTACCTCTTCAGAATCAATAAGCATCCAACTGCCATCATGATGTTCAACAAAGATCCTGCCAGAACCAGGATCATTACTAGAAGCAGATGCAACAAACTGCCAATATCGATTACGCCTGCGGTCTTGGCCGAGGGGTAAAGATCTGTAGACATACATCTCCTCTGCTATGTGTGAAATATAAGATTTCAACTGTGACCGTGACCTTTTTGAATATTGTGCAGGTACCTGAGTCTGAAAGTTGTCTGGACCTGTGCCTGTGCAGAAATCTTGAACTACTGACGGCCTTTCAATAAGTAGGTTCTGTGCAGCAGGAGCTCCTTTTTGGTTTTCTGCAGTGCTGGGTGATGCTTCATTTTTGATATTGTTTATATTCATGTTGAGCATTGGGCTTTGGTTTCCCTCCACAGCAAGATATGTGTCTTGTGTTTCAAATTTATTTCCAGTAAGTGATGGGAAATCTAACTTACTAATATAATCATCTTTTAGACGAACTTTATCTATTTGCGCTTCTGCCCACATTTGCTTTTTCAGAGCATTTGCTGCTTCCAATCGATCCTGAAAAACACATCATGTCAACTCAAAAACTAAATGGAAAATTAAAACTAGAAGATATTTGTTACATGGAGTTTAATTCACCTCGAGAACAATACGAATTGAATTTCCTTCATTTGCCACACCGACCAATGCAACAAGAGCATTAAGACGCTCTTCTACACTGAGATCAGAATATTCGTCTTCTGTAAGCCCTTGAACCCATGATTCTCCAGACTTGGTTTCATCAATTTCCATATTATCATCATCGAGATTTCCAGTATTTAGATTTTCACAAGCAGCGGGTTGTCTGGTGACAGAACTGGGACAATCAGCATCCTTGGAACCATTCTCAGGAAAACAAGGCAGGTCAGTATCAAGCTCATTTAGGATAAGGTCTACATCATGGCCCAAATTTTCTTTTACATTTACAGAGCATATATTCATATCATCATACTGTTCTGAAGCTTGGTTTCCACCTGAAGGATTTATTAAATCATCGTCTTCAGGATCCTCATCAACTCCATCACTTTCTGACTCTTCTTCCCTTTCAACATCATCAGCATCTTCACCAGCTAGAAACCCATTTTCAAATATCTGAATTTTCTTTCTTGCTTCTGAAAGAATGGACACAGCATCAGCAGGATCCTTTCTAAATGCAGTTCGTACACGGTATGTTGATGGAGCTATTCTTTCAAAAAGTTTAGCATCTCTTGTCAAAGCAACCGAAATCGATGCTTCAGGTGTCTTGCTGGTCGTCAGGTCCCGAAGACCAGATTTCTGACAAAAACAGAAACATAAGAACAATGTTGACTATTTTTAATGGATAAATCAATATTATGATAAACAATTCACCTGAATCTTTTCTGCAAGGTCTAGTACATTCAAACCCTTGCTTCCCTCAAGAGAGAGAACATGAAATGCTGCAAATTTAACGGTTCCTGGAGTTAACCTGTGTCTCGATTTTCGAGGAGCCAATAGACCTTTCTCTCGCATTTTTGCCACTGCACTTACAGCTGCTGAACCATTTCGAAGTGTAGAAATGACATCTTCACAACTTCTTCCCTGCAGTTACAAATATGGTTTGCTCCACTTGATAAATAACAAATGCAAGACCAGAAATTCCATTGCTGACTTGACATGTATGTAAAATATAAATGTTCAGAGAAAATTCAATGATTACAAAAAGCTCATACAGATCTAGTAAGCTGAAATGATATTATAACTGTTTTATCCTATGGCCACTGAAATATTGCAGTATTCAGGAAAGATGACAATTTTGAGATGAAAATTAAGAAGTAAAATAAAGAAAATGAACCTCATCTTTATCATTTGCAATTGACCATGTAACACTTCTTTTTTTTAGCTGTGGTCCAAATCCTGCAGATAGGGCCAACTGTCGCAAAATTTCAGGCCATGTCAATTGATTTAAGTTCTTCTGCCAATTTCGTATGTCAAAGCCCCATGTATATGCCTAAAATAAAAGACAACATTATTAGTGTGGTCTGCATCGGACAAAAATACTGTTTGTCTCAAAATAATGGATAATTTTTTTGATATACTTTCAACTTACTCCTTCCACAATCTCTGGATGGCCACCGGCAGGATTAGCAGCTCCATTCTGGTTCAATCCTAATCCTGAAGGTGTCCTTGCAACATCTTCAATGTCTTTTATTATCACTTTAAGAAGAGCAACATGTATCTCACCCAACAATCTTGCATCCTGTGATAAAGAAGTTTTAAAATTAAACATCCATAAATGAGCCGAAAAAATGCACTGAAATTAGTTCACTGGCAGAACAAACTTAATAGGAAAGACCAGATTTACTCACATAATCATGAAATGCTTGTACAAATTCATCAAGAGTAAAAGGCCATAATTCAAGAACATCAGCAAAAGTAATCAAGAATCTCCAAACCTGAAATAGAACACCACGGCTTTCATACTTAACATTCAGAATATTCTAAAAAAACAAATTAAGAACAAAAGATATTAATAAAACATAAAACAAATACTACAAACAGAAGCGCATCCACACATAACAATTACATAAAAAATCTCAGTCTACTGTTTGTGCAAGATCAACTAAAGTCACCTTCACTATCTTATACGGGTAGAGACAAAAGAACATGATTAACCTACCATATCAAAACATGAACTGAAATTTTTTGCAATCAAAGTGTGATAGATAGATTGTATGTTATATATGAATTATGCTATAAGGAAACAAGAAGGGCAATTCAATCATACCATGAGAAGGTTGCCAACATTTTGTTCCGAGTTGATCCAGGGCTGGATAGCAAACGGTTTTCTTAGCTTTACACTTTTGGGCGGGAAAATACACAAGGAATCTACAGTACAAGTGTTGGCAGTACAATCTTTTTCTTAGTATTTCCAGATAAATTCTGAAGGTTTAAAGAGCCAAATTATATATTATCAATGAGAGTAAAATAATGAGAAATTACTCACCTCTAAATGATTCAAGGTTTTGCAAAGTATCAAGATCAATATGGATAATAGAGGAAAGCCCCTTGCTTGCTGCAGCCAACTCCATCAATTCCAGCTGTTCATCCTCAATGAGCTCCATAGATTCTTTAGCTATTCTACGAGCATTTGCCTTTTCAAGGGCAGCTTTCCTTCTCTCTGCCTCCCTCTCTTTGCGAATCTCTTCTTTTTGCTTCCTTTTCTCAGCCTTTTTTAATATATAATAACACAAGAGGATTTAGTAGGATACATTAAATATCATTATATGGTCTGAATATTAAATTCAAGAAAGCTATAATCATGGGGCTTAAAACTTACTCTTAAATGTTCTTTCATCAAATATTTTTCCCTTCGTTCTAGTTCCCGCCTATGCTCACGCTTTAATCTTTCCTCTTCTCGTTGTCTCTCACGCATCAGCCTCTCTTCTTCCTTCCTTCTCTCACGATCTTGTCTTTCCATTTCTTTTTTCATTCGCTCTTCATTCTACGAGGGGATGGAAAATAGAAGGGTTAGCTACAAAAGAACAGGATGTCTTTAAGCTCCATACAATGCATGGTGACAGGTTACGTTCATAGAATAAAACCTTTTTTCTGAGGATATCTTGTTTCTCTAGTTCTTTCTTCATCCTTATTTCATAGGCTTCAACTTCCTTTGCAACTCTGGCATCGTCACTCTATACAAATGAAGTTAAAAATATAAATCATCCTCAGCACAGAATATACATTAACTGTATATTGTTGAGGAAAATAAAAAGAAAAATAATAACACTTTTCTTATGAATTCAATTAAATACCTTTCGTTTCTTCTCCACCCGCAATACTGCATCATTATGGAGAACTTGTCCACCTGGTAAACCTAAAGCTAAAGAACTTTCTTGCCCAACAATTAAGTGATCAGAGAATTGGGTGTTCATGCTAGTATTGGCTATGTTTGTGTGAGGTTCTCTTTTAGGGACAACATCATTATCCCGAGGAGGAGATGGATAGGGAATCAATTGCTTGTCTTGTTGAGACAAAACGTGAGGAGGGGAAGTATATGGAATCACTGGCTTGTCCTGCTGAGACAAAAGGCGAGCACGGGAAGAATGATTTTGAGAAGCATGAACTCTAGGTAAATGTTCATTTCCAATCGGAAAGGGAGGAGTTCTAGTTGGACCCTCCATTGAATCGTATAAATGAGGTTGACTCAATTGTCCAAAAGTATCAGATCTAATGCTGGACTGGCTCGGAACAAATGTATATTCAGGGAATGTCCTTGCCACTGCCTGGAATGGAGTTCGTTTTAAATCAAAATGTCAAACGAAACAACCAAACAGATAAAATCTTACTCATCACCAGCAGTGTGTACTTATAATTTAAACATGTATGAAATAAAAAACAAGTTTTTAAGTTTCTTAAACGATTGAAGGAAATGTAAAGAAGACTATATTTGTATAAAAAACATTTATAAATAATAACTGCAAGACAAGATTAGACAATAAACTTACGGCCCAGCTAAACAACACACAGTATGCCAAGTGAACATCCAAGTCTTACACACCACGTTAAATATTTTTCCTTTTATGCAAACAGCATCTAAATAAAGAATAGAGGTTAATGTAATAAAATGGCCAATATACAATTCAAGCTTGTACTACCAGTAAGTCATTTGCTAAGGTCAAAAACGGAATTTTAAATTAAGGTATTCAATATTGATAACTATCTCACACAACTGTGAATGAGAAAGAAAAGGTTGTTTAACACGCATCTCTAAACAAAGGTAGTTTAACGGACCAAAACACTAAGCACATAAACAGCTACTAAAACTAACCTTATTCGTTCTAACTTCGTGTCTTTCATATATTTTACTGTCGTAGGGAAGACTAGGCCGCTTCTGCTGTTCAGCAACAGCTGCACCAAAACAAAATACCAGAATGAGTAGCCAAACAAGTCTCAAACACCACCAATCGGAAACAATCATACATAAGCAATTTATACAACGGCAGCATTGTTTATCACAACAATTTTGAATTTAAAAGAATCAGCCAGAGAGATGGCATTTTCATCCCAACATTGCTACTCTAATACAGAACATCTAAGAAACTAGTTAGCCATTAACCACACATACAAGTCAGAAAAGGAAACACTATAGTCAAACAATATGATCAATTATCATGATACCTAAATAATTAATAAAACTTACCAAAAAACAAAACTCAGAAAAGGAAATACATCATCATAAGCAGAGTTCAACACAAGTATAAACTGCAAAAAAGTCACTCATTCTACAACTAGAAGTGAAAAATAGCAACACAAAGTTGAAGGATACACTGAATATACCTAAGGGTGCCCCAAATGCATCAGGAGGCAATGGATCAAACTCAGTTCCCAAAATAGGCCCATCTTCCCTCAAAGGCTCCCCTAACTGTGCCTCCACACAAGCAATTGCTCTAAGCTCTATTATAGTCTGTGGTGACTCATAGTAAGTCCTAGTAGGCACCACACTCCGCAACTCCGGCCGGGCAATCGGGCTAGACCCAGAACCCGACCCGGATCCAAATTCATTAACGGGTTCAATAGCCAACTTGGGGTTAGGTTCATCAGTTGGAGAATCCGGTAAAGGTGGCGCCTTTCGCGGCTTTTTAGGCGGCAATTCCTTCTTGTCTTTCAACCTCCGGTGACAGAACCACATCTGTAACTGTCGATCCGACAACCCCAACTTCTCCGACAACTCTACCCTCGTCACCTCCGAAGGGTAATTCTCCACTGATAAAAAAATTAAGAAAAATTAAACAAAACTCAAACTGAAAAAAAAAACAAACTAAAAACCTCAAAATTGAAATTAAAGAAGAAGAAAAAGAGGGAAAAAGTGTTGACGAACAAGCATAAGCTTTCTCTAGCGTTTCAAGCTGAAAAGGGGTTTTCATCTGACGCTTGGGTTTGCTTTGACCTTCACTTGAACTCATAATTTTGCTGTTGCTTCCATTGTTATTCATGTTGTTATTGTTGTTGTTATTCTCATTGCTATTCTCACCCCCATCATCACCCTTCTGTGTATTGTTCTCTGCTTCTACATCCATCGATCAAGATCGAACTTTTTTCCCCCTTTCAAACCCTAGGATTCCAGAACCCACAACGCAAAGAAGAAACAACAAAGCAAAAGCAACACGAAAATAATAATAATGATAATAATAATTAGGGTAAACTAAAAGATTCAGTTTTTATTTACTTTTCATATTTTAAAATTTGTGTTGATTTTGATATCTTTCTCTTTCTATTATCTCTTAGAACAAAAATTTCCGTGATGGTAAAGAGATGGAAAATGGAAAAGGCACAGGATGAAAAAAAATATAATAATAAAAATTAAATAAGAATTATCAACGGTGGAACTTAAATTGAAAAGATAGAACACCGAAGAAGAACAAAAAACAATGCAAAAACAAAAACAAGAAAAGTAGTAATAATAATAATAATCGATAAACAAAAATAATAAAAGAACAACAACAACAGTTGCTCTTGACTACTATAACTCCACCACCACCTTTCATAATTATTCCTTTTTATTTCCTTTTTAAAATTTATTAATAATCTTTTATCTGTTTTTCTTTCTTCTCTTATATAATATTTTCGTTTTTATTATGAACGAACGGTGTGA
The DNA here is from genome assembly GCA_037974735.1 of Cicer chorassanicum. Classification (NCBI taxonomy): domain Eukaryota; kingdom Viridiplantae; phylum Streptophyta; class Magnoliopsida; order Fabales; family Fabaceae; genus Cicer; species Cicer chorassanicum. The sequence continues at coordinate 2,539,617 of JBBPBP010000002.1, forward strand.
TGATGATCGTTTGATCATATGAATTGATGATCGCGTCAAACGGAGAGCCACCTAAAAAACAAAAACAAAAACAATGAAATCTTTCTTCCTTTTCTTTCTTTTTATTTAATTAATTAATTAATAATAATAACAAAGAAAATGAAAATGTTCCTCTGACTCTGTGTGTTTGTGACTTTGTGTGCATGTGTGTTGTTCTAATTTGGATGAACTTTTTTTATTGTGATGTTTCTTTCGCTCTTTCCAATCTCGTGTTTGATTTTTTCGTTTGTTTTTTTTTTCTTTAAGATGTAATTTTGGTCAATTGGTTTAGTTTTTTTTTT
>JBBPBP010000002.1:2540141-2555028 GCA_037974735.1 Cicer chorassanicum
TTTTATTATTATTATTATTATTGCATGAAGGAATTGGAGATAAAGAAGAATTACTGAACGTGTTTTTTTTGTTCAAGTTGTGCATTTTGTTCTTTAAAAAACTTCTTTTATTTTTTTTGAAGGCTCGGTTTAATGATTTGGGATCTTCAGCGTGCGATGATCGAATTGATGTTTCACGTTCGTGTTATTGTGGGCCCCAATATTATGGATCTTAAGAGACTTGCTATCCACACCCCCGTAATTACTTAAGCCCAAAACAAAACAAACGAAGTCCATATACATGGTAACAGTCCATTCAAAAACGGTTTAGAGACAACATTTTTTTGCAGTAGCATCGGAAACAAAACGACGAAAAACGAGGTAACATGGTTTTCTCTATTGATTATTCGAAGTTCTTGTTGCTACGTTTCCATCAAATTCTCGAAACAGATTTTTTTTTCTTTTAATTCTAATTTTTACTTGTTTCTATTCAATCTCAGTTTTACACAGCTTTTGGAGGTTGAGGCTTCATTGTTCAGCAGCTTCATTTTGCCGGAAACCTGTTTGATGAAATGCTTCACCTACGTCTCAAAGTAAAACTAACTCTAACATTGGACACACAGTGATTTAACTCTTTAACATTTGTGTGCTTGCTATTTTGCATAAAGAGGCTTGTTGTGAGGAAGTAGCATTTTTCAAAAATCTGTCATATTTAATATTTTTCAATTGGGGTTATTATGGCTAGTAAAACTTTGTTTAAGTGGCCAAAGCAAATTACAAATTCACTAGTTGAGCAGTTAATAAAAGCAGAAAAGGACATACACAAAGCTATCCTTATGTTTGATTCTGCAACAGCTGAGTATACCAATGGATTTCGTCATGATGAGAGAACTTTTGGTGGAATGATCTCAAGGCTAGTCTCTGTTAACCAGTTTAGGCCAGCAGAAGGAATGCTGGAAAGAATGAAGCAAGAAGATTGCAATGTTACAGAGGATATATTTTTAACTATATGCAGGGGTTATGGACGTGTGCACCGCCCACTTGATGCCATCAGAGTTTTTCATAAGATGGAAGATTTTCAGCTTAGGCCTACTCAGAAGTCGTACCTTACGATATTCGATATTCTTGTGGAGGAAAACCATGTGAAAAGGGCTATTGGTTTTTACAAGGAGATGAGAGAAATGGGAATTCCACCTAGTGTTGTTTCACTAAATATTTTGATCAAGGCGCTCTGCAAAAATGAGGAAACTGTTGATTCTGCTTTCCGGATATTTCATGAAATGCCCAACCGTGGGTGCCAGCCTGATTCGTATACATATGGTACATTGATTAATGGGCTGTGCAAGCTAGGAAAAATCGATCAGGCAAAGGAGCTGTTCCAAGAGATGAGTGAGAAAGGTTTGTCGCCTTCTGTTGTTAGCTATACTAGTTTGATACATGGAATGTGTCAATCTAATAATTTGGATGAAGCTATTGGATTGCTCGAAGATATGACGAGGAATGGCATTGAGCCAAATGTTTTTACTTATAGTTCTTTAATGGATGGTTTGTGTAAATGTGGACATTCATCACAAGCAATGGAGTTGTTAGAAGTGATGGTTAGAAAACGTCATTTGCCTAACATGGTCACTTATAGTACTCTAATCAATGGACTGTGTAAAGACGGTAAGCTTAGAGAAGCTGTGGAGATTCTTGACAGGATGAGGCTTCAAGGATTAAAACCAAATGTAGAGATGTATGGGAAAATCATAAGTGGCCTCTGTGCTGCATGCAGTTATCAAGAAGCTGCAAACTTCATCGATGAGATGGTTCTTGGCGGTATCTCACCTACTCGAGCAACTTGGAGCTTTCAAGTCAGAATGCATAACAAGGTAGTCCAAGGTCTTTGTAATAATAGTGATCCACCTCGCGCATTCCAATTGTATCTTAGTATGCGTACTAGGGGTATCTCTGTTGAAAATGGCACTTTTGACTGTTTAGTCGAATGCTTTTGCAAGAGAGGAGACTTGCACAAAGCTGCTCGGGTTCTGGAAGAGATGATATTCGATGGCTTGGTTCCAGATGTGGGAATATGGAATGTATTAATGTGTGGACTTTGGGATCGAAAAAAAGTGAGAGAAGCCACTGAGCTATTGCTTGCTGAGCTGAAGCAGAAATTTGTTGAAGCTGAGAGTTGAAGTTTGTGAGTCCATAAAACCTTTTGCATCACATTGTCTCCCCTGGCTTTTCTTTTATCAGTCACCGAACATGTGAAGCCTCTTCGATTATTGATCTCACTTTCTCAATTCAAATGATCGGCATTCTCTAATGATCATTACATTTGTTGTGCGCAATTGGAGGCTGAAAATTCTTTAACACCTCACCTTCTCTTTTTGTGGACACCACTAGGTTCTTGCCCAACCATTTTTGAAACTTTAATGAGGCAAATATTTGTTAGAAAATATTTTCTGGGGTTCTGGCCTGCTGGGTAAGGTAAACACAGGTAATTAAAAATTCTTTATTTTGATCAAAACCCATTACATGCTAGTTATTTTTATTTTTCATTTTCGAGAAAACTGAGTTGCTCAGTCAATTCCAGACATCCAGTAATTTGGCCAAATTTGAAGTATACTGCATTCTTTTCATAGTGAAACTATTAACATTTTAGTTGGGATTCTTAATTTTCTGATTGCTTTTTGTATGGCCTGACTCCTCAGATATTTGATCTATCATTGTTTTGTTTAATGGTGTATTCGCATTATATCTTTAACAGGATTCTGATGTTCTGTTTTATTTGTTACAACAAAATGGAGAAGTTCAAAATTCTTGCTAGATAAGGTAAATATGTAGTAAATAGATTGTATTTTTTCCACATCCTGTCTGGTTGTGTTAGTGGATCTTGATTAGCTAATGTTGTGATTTTCTGTTGGGGATAACTTCACATCTCTGCTGGAAACATGTATGTGATTGTGATATGTTTTTTAGATTCAAGATACATATATATTGTCCATCTATACTCTATAGTCAGGTCCACATGTAAGTATTATATTTCGAGTTTGCTTCATTCCCACAAAGAGAGAGCAGATGAGTCCATAAGCTGATCCTCAAGTCAACTTTGACGAACTAAACATTTTTCCCCCTAGAAAAAGTTCAAATAACTGGTTCAGTAGCTCCCAGTTTCTGTGTCAAAATATATCCTCTTACTGTAGTACTTCAATATGAACTTATGTTAGACAAGGAAAATCCTAGATAGCTAGGTAATCAAAATGAGTCGGCATTATAATTGACTTGTGGATACATGAGTGGTCTTGACTCTTGACCACTAGCTTCCTATCCTTGAATATTGATAAATTCTTGCTGAGTTCTGTCAGGTGTTTCTGGTTGTAGAGCATTACTTCAGAGTCTACTTCTAAATTTTAATCAAACAGAGATCACTCGTAATTGGATAGAAGACTGTAACCTTAACAAATTGCTTGGGGTGATACTCAGTTTGAAGAGTTTCTGAAGCGACCAATTCCACATATAAAAGGGGGGGAAAACTGAGTAAAAGTATTGCTTGCATGATCAAGACAACTTATTAGTTATAACCAATGTACTACTAGAGAAGTCTTTCTGGTATTAGTTTTTGTCCAAGTTTGATATGCCTTTGAAGGTAACATATTGAAAAAAGAATTAAATTGAATACTATATGATATAAACTATATTATGAGTTCGGATTATAACGAAATACGGTGTTACATCTTACAAAGATCTTGTTGTAATGGGTCCAGATAAGGGTCAAACAATTATGTCTTTCCAGGCTGTCTTACCTTGTATTTGCAAAGTATGTACTAGTTGATTTTATGAAATAATGCACTTAGATTGAATATATATATATATATATATATAATCTGTTCCCAACACAGTAATTCATTAATCAAATAAATTATTGAAATCTGATACAACCATGAACATAAAAAAAAATATCCCAGTTATTAATTAGTTGAAAGGGGGAAGCCAATTCCATGTCTCTCAGTAGGAAATACAACAAAAAGCATGCTGCAAAGAACGCCAATTCCCACAGGCAACGCGGTGAGGATTTCCTGTATCTCATGTGATGGTTCTGGAAAAAAGCAATTCACCACATTCTGATCAAATAAAGCAATTGCTGCAAATACCAAAATGGACATCACTGCATGCATTAAATCTATAAGCCTTAGGCAATATTTTCCAGCAACTTGAGGTGGAAGTTTTGTTGATCCATCAATGACCCACAAGCCCTTGAATGTGGCAAATCCATAACAAATATTCCCCTTGCTATCTCTAAAGCTATCAGTAAAACATACCAGGAAGCACCAGACACCGCAGATAGTCAAAAGTGCAGAAGTCATCGACTTGCTGACAGAATCACAGTTGCCAACATTTGTAAAAATTGGAGACAGAAGTTGGAAAGCAAGGACAGTTCCTGTAGGTAGAAGGTTTGCCAAATGTGCTGTGCTCTGAAATGTTTGGCTTATGGCTTTCTGTATCAGGGTCCTCTCTGCTTCCGGAACCTCAACATTTCGCAGGAGTGGAAGCTTTTGTTCATCGCTATTCTTAGAATCATCATCTATTTCCAAATTTATGTCCATCGCGTATTCAACCTCGTTTTACCTTCTTTTATTGTTATGTTTTGTTTTGATCACCTTTGTCTTTGTAGGTTTGTTGATAATAATGTGTATCTATATAGCTCAGCATCTTAACTTTGAGTGACGGGAAGGGAGGTTGTGACATTGCTTGCAAGAAACACAAACTTAAAACTTAATAAAACAACGTTAATTAATGGCAGATGCTAGTGTGGATCATTTTTATAGGTGGTACACCGTGAATCAGTGTTTCAAAGTCATTCGAAATTTTAACGACGATCGACAACACTCTTTAGATATAAGTTAAAGATTCACCTAGTTTATATGATTGAGACAATAATTCAATTGATGTCAGTTCGATGAAAATAAAAATAAATAAATATCAATAAGTAATCGTCTCAATTATAAAGATGAAGAGATTCATTAATTTATACTTTTAAGGAGTATTGTTAATTATCATTAAAATTTGAATGACTTTTAAGCACTGATACACTGTGGGCCACTATTCATGTGGTCCATCTTAGAATTGTCTTCCTTAAAGAGTAGTTAGTTTCAAGAATGATTTGTATGAGGTGTGAAAATAAATGAAGCATATGAAGCCAAATGCTTACGATGGAAAGTGAGATAAGATAAGCTGGTTCCTGTGATCTTCTTTTTCAAGGTGAATGTGTAGTGTCCAAAGTTACACGCAAATTACCATTTTTTAGAACCATTGATATGGTTAGATTAGATAATGAGAATAATAAATCCAAATAATTATTATTTTAACGGTTTAAAACTTTACCAACATGTGGTTTGCGTTTCCTTAATTTTGTAAATTTGTACCAACAAGTGATTTGTGTTGCCTACCTTTAAATTATCAACGACCTTAGTAACTATTGAGTTTGTTGCATGAATGTGTTTGTATATTGAGTTGTTTAAATTATCAACAACTAGGAATTACGGTTGAAACTTACCAATCTATTATAATACATTAAGACAGAATTCCAACTCTATTGAATGACACGTCATACACTTATGTGTCATATTATAGTATTTGCGCCACATCGTTTATATTCTTATGTGGCACTCTTCATATGTCTCTACTATTCATCTCACATTTTCTATTCCTCAATTTAGTTTTTGCATCTCACACATCATATACATAAGTTAAAAACCCTTTCAAAATGCTCATCATAAAAATAGTTCTACCATCTTGTCACTCCAATCAACTTTTGTTGCTTCTCCAATTCTAACTTTACATATCTTATACATTAATTGGCAACAAAATACGTTATATTAACGTTATCTCATCCCAAATGTTCCAATAATCATTTGCAAGTATGAATCCGATCTCACGAAACCATATCTGAATCCAATCTCACAAATCCATATCTGAATCTGATATCACAATGCCATCTATGTTCATTTCTTGGAAATTTTGTGTCATCAATACTTATCTTTGCCTATGTAACTAACTATAAATTGTCCACACAACTAGACAACACTTTTATAAATATATATTTATATGTTGTTTTGTGTTCTAAGATAAAAGACAAAAAAATTAGAACTGAAGCATCTCGACACATTTTAAAGGTACATACTTTGAATTTGAAAAATTGAATTTATATGTCAGAAAGAATTCAGTTATTAGATTTTTAATTCTATTAGATTTTCATGACGTCTTTGGTATTTTCTATATGTTAGAAAGAAATCAGTTATTCGTAGTTCTCTTTCATTCTATTAGATTTTCATGACATATTTGGTATTCTCTATAACAATTTGTAGCTTATCCTATTAAAAAAATTGTAGCTTATGTACTCAATTAAATAAATAAAACTATTTTCATCTACAAAATTGATGCGACATTCAAATATAACCACTTTCATGTTTAATCGATTCAATATGAGAAGGTTCAAATTCATCTTGCATCTCACTCAACCATGATAAAATATAAACTTTTAAAATAATGTTATGTTAATTTTTTAATTTTAATCAATGAAATTTTACTCTTTAATACAAAATATTGCAATTTTGAATTTTTTTAATAGTCAATAAACAATTTTTTGATAAAAATATTTAAAAATAATTGAAATTTACTTTAAACAAAACATTTGAAGTTTCAACAAATAAATACATACTAATACTAAATTTAATTTGAACATTTAGGTATCTTTTAAGTTATTATTTTATTTTTAATCTTTTTTCACAAAATAATAATGACATATTCAACATCATTTGTAATAACTGAAAACATATTTCTTTTATAAATAAATGTTAGTAAATTAGTATTATCTGATTTTGGATCCAAAACATCCCGAAAACTCTTGAGTTATCCTCAATAACCAAGCCATAACTTAATTCAAATATGTATTAATGGTAATTCATTACATATAATACATATGTTTTCATTGTAATTCATTATATATAAATACAAATAAAATATCGCTTAAATTGCAACAACAAAAATTAATAAATTGTCAACGAAAATGTTATTTCTCTAAAGTTATCAGAAAATTTCGTAAAAAAAAGATAATAAAAAAAAAAGACAAATTGGAACTGAAGTATCTCGACACATTTCAAAGGTACATATTTTAAGTTTGAAAAATTAGATTTATATCTAAGAAAGAATTCAAGTTTTTACACTTCTCTTTCATTCTATTCGAATTTCATCACACATTTTGTATTCTCTATATCAATTTGTAGTTTATGTCGTGTTAAAAAAAATGTAGCTTATGTTGTCAAATATTTTTTAAACAAATATTTTCATCTACAAATTTGATATGATCTTCAAACCTAACTCATTTCATGTTTAATCAATTTAATATTAAAGAATCCAATTTCATCTCGCATTTCACTCAACCATGATAAAATATAGATTGTTAAAATAATTTGATCAACGACATTTTACTCTTTAATACAAAAGATTGCAATTTTAATTTTTTTAATAGTTAATAAACAATTTTTTGATAAAGTTATGTGATAAATAATTGTAATTGAAGTTTACCTTAAACAAAATGTTTCAAGTTTCAACAAACAGATACACACTAATACGAAAATTAATTTGAAAATTCAGTTATCCTAAAAGCTACTATTTTACTTTAATTTTCCTTCGCAAAAAAATAACAATGACATATTCAATATCATTATTAATAGTTGAAATATATATTTTTTATAAGTAAATATTAGTAAATTAGTGGTTATACTAGTTTTATTAGATTTTGAACTCGAGAAGTTTACCTCAAACAAAATGTTTCAAGTTTCAACAAATAAATACATACTAATACTAAAATTAATTGTAAAATTCAGTTATGTTATATTAGTTTTATCGGATTTTGTATTCGAAGTCTCTTTCTTAAAATTCTTTGGTGTCGCTCACTTAAATTACACTAACAAAAAAATCAATAAATTTTTAATAAAACATTAAAGTAAACGAAATGTTACGTCTCTAAAAAAAAACTCTAAAAGTCATTACAAATCTTTGGAGCATCATAGTATGAAGATCTTAATGTATCACATTAAGACAATTGGAGCATCATTATATATTTTACATAATTGTATGTAAAATATTTTGATTGATTTATCTTTGCTACACAAAATGATAAATTACAAGTCGTTTTTGAAAGTGATTGTGATATCTTCCACGCACAATTACAAAGATTAATCTCTCGAACCAAGTTGGACCACAATGGACGACAAAACTCTCCCTTAAAAGATTTTACACTATTGTATTCCTAGAAAAAGAAATATATACCATAACATATTTTCATATTTACAATTTAAATAAATTATATAATCGATTTTAGTTTTTTGATTATTAATGCTAACATATGTTGGCAAAGAAAAACTTACAACTTAATTAATTATATTTAAAAAGTGTTATTATAATGATTCAATCTTTTACTATTTAAAAATTAACTTTATTTTAGCAATATAAATAAATAGATTATTCGATCTTAGATGATTTTAGTTTTTTTCTCCCTCGATTTTTTTGTTATCGGTCTTTTCAATTTTTTAATAATATTTTTAGGGTGCCTAAATATTTACAGGTAAATAAAAGTTTCAATATAGTTGAGATATCAATTAATCACGATGTTGTCTTTACAGTATCATATTTGGTTTAAAAAAAGTTATTCGATCCCGACTCTGTAATTTCTAAGTTTATAATACATTTGAAAATATCACGTTAAAGAAACGATATAACATTATTAGTTACAAATATTCAAAGATTCTTCAACAAAAACAATTATGATTAATTCTTCAACTAAAATCATTGAGTAGCAACAATGGTACAATTAAACTAAAATTTAAAGTGTGTAAATAAATAATGATGTTTACAAGAAGAAAAAAAAAGTCATTTTCATTTCATGTTGACATATTTAAAATTATAACATTCTCCTAAATTTTTAAAATTACAATTAATTATATTGTTAGTTATACAAAACTATTATATCTTTATTTTATCTATTTTATAGTGAAAAATAATTATATATTTTAATGCAAAATATATGAATACACATATTAAAAAAACAAACATAGAATTCTGATAATGCATATCTATGAAAGTGTTATTTGGAATAGTATGTCAGATAACATTTTCATAAGCAAACATTATTTGAACGTTTAAGGTCATTGATTTGAGTTAACATTTTTCTGAAGCATTATATAAAGTTTAAAACATAATAAACACAAAATAGCATCTCCCTTTCTGTTTTTTCTATTGAAAACCTACACTAAACAAATCATTACAATAATATTTAGTAAAGTTCCCAGCACCTTAAGAAAACTTAATATGCTCTTATATACTCTCACTTCCACATATATCATAAAGAAAACTTCTTTATCACACAGATTCTTGAATAACTTCTGGAAACAAAACATGAAGCACGCAAATAACAAGGCTGAGGTGCTGTCTCTCCAGTTACAATTTCCACAAACTAAGATTGATCTCTCTAAATAATTGATTTTGAAATTCTCTTCAATAAATTTTAAGACATGGTCTTTTTTGTTTAAGCACACCTACAAAAAAGATCACAAGTGTGAAGATCTACTAATATCAAATCCTTTAAAATAAAAAGAGTATCATTGTTCGAGGTTGACAGAACAAAGGAACAAAATCTCCTACTTAGAACTATCATTCACACATTCTATCCATTAACGAACATGGCATGTTTCCACTAGGCTTTTTTTGGAGGAAAATGTTTCTCATCAGGCTAATCGAAAGCTTTTTAATATTTGTCACAACTGATAAGGTCCTCTAGAAAAGTTTTTTGTATATAAAAGGAAAAGACAGTGCATTTCAGCTCATCAATTTCACTTAAATCATTATTACCTATATAGTTTCAGCATTTCAGTGAAGGTTCTCCACAACCAGTGTCACATTTATATGTGAGACAATTTGGTTATTTAGCACTTTGCAAGCAAAAGGAGCATTAAATATGTGCACTGTGCAGTCATAAGGAGAAGAGGTCAAGGACCATTTGTTTAATGATAACAAAATTTTCAGTAATAGGTCTTGCAATCGAAGATGTCAACTGTTTGAAAGGAATTAACAATGGGAGTCTTTTTCGTAAATTTTTGAACTTTTGATGCAAATTTTTTCCTATGGAAGTCTTTTAGCATCATAAAATAATATTGACGACAAAAGATGTAAATAATCAGTGTAATGAAAGTGTTATCATATCCATGAAGAAGTGTTCTAGTGAAACTAACTATCTACTCCATTAGAAGATAAGTTAAAGAACTCACATGGTTGTACAAACCAAAGGCACCATGATCGATATTCTCAGCATAATCAACAAGGGAGTTAGCTACTTCAATATCTGTAGAACAGAAAAAAAGATATTTTTAAGATCAGACAGCATCCTTGTCCAAATACTAACTATAATATCATTAACACATGCACACAAAATAATGAGATATTTGCTCAGATAATCTTTACTTGAAAATATGAAATAAAATATTTGTTATGACTCTAGGCCTATACGACCTTGTACAACAAACTGCAAACAACATGAAAAAGAGACAGATGTTTACGATAAAGAAAGTTGATATAAAAGATGGGTTAGTAGTAGGATATAACTTTAATTTGTTAAAAAAATAAGGGAAAAATTTGATGCAGAATATGAAAGAAATTGGGAAGTCGCATTAAAATGAGGCAAAGTAGAGAAATCACCCATTGAGAAATCTATCTTTAGTAAAACACAATGCTTTTGATGTGGGAAATTTTGGGCCAAATTTGCGGGTGTTTCATGCGGCACCGTTCTTCCAGCAGTGGACATTTAATGATATTAGGTTTTGTTAGAGTAGCAGGCAGCCTTTCTCCCGCCATATTCTCCAGCTTGGAACAACATTCAATTTGGAGGAACGTGAGGTGGAGAAGCTCCGTGCAGTCCAACGTGTGCAAACTTGACATATTGTATAGCGCTAAAGAGGTAAGGGAGGGAGGCAGCAACGCACAATCCTTATTGGGGAAGGACTCCACACCATCACATACATCATCAATTGTAAGATCGGTGAGCATGTCCATCAAACTTAGAGATGGGCTCCTCATTAACTTCTCGCATTTCACTATATCAAGAAATCTCAAGCTAAGCGGCATACCACCTTCAGAAAACGTCTCCATTTCTAGGCAATTTTCTATACGCACCGATTCTAACTTCGGGAGAAGAGTATTTGCGTGACAAGGCAATGACTTTAAATTAACACATCTGTAGACGGACATTGTTGTCAAGTTGGGCGCAGACAATCCATCTCTTGCAAATGAAACTAATTTGGGGCAGTTGGAAATGTTAAATTTGTTGAGATTTTGAAGAATCTTTGAAGCCGAAAGACATTCTAGATTTTCACACTGTTTGATGTCGAGTCTACTGAGGTTGGGAAAGGTCTCCAGTGGGAGGGTTGTCAGAGAATCACAACTACTCTCTATATGCAACAATTGAAGTGACTCGTGCTGCTGGTTTTGCTTTGGAAAATCTAGATTTTTACAATTTCTGATGAACAAACTCATTAAGGATGCGGGTAAACAATCTCCAGGAAACGATAACCCAGACGAACAATTATTGATCCTTACAATTTTCAGGGAAATCGGTAGGGTGATGGCAATGACTTCAAAGAAGGACTTCGTTGCCTCTCTTCCATCAATTTCGATCTCTTCCAATGAAAGGGGTAGCTCTCGCAACACTACTTTATTGTTATTACGTATCTCTAATTTGCAGATGGCAAGAGCCCGTGGGAGAGAAAAAGCAAGTTGGTCGCATTCTTCAATCTGAATTGTTTCCAAAGCAGGAAGATGAGATGGCAAATCTCCCCTCAATAAGGGACAATAACGAATCACAAGAGACTTGAGTATAGGAAAATAAGCATTTGAGTCATGGGGATGATGCCACACTTCCCAACATGGCATGCCAACAAATTCAAGACGTTCAAGGAAGGGAAAGAGAATCCCTGATAAGGAATCACCGTATTCAGATCCAATAGTCTCCAACATACTCATTCTAATGATGCTCAAGTCCTTGAGAGAGCGTAATTGTCCAAGTGGTGGAAGAATACAACAATTGTGACAATCAGACAAATACAACTCAGTCAAATTGTGATAGGAAGGATCTCCAACCCATTTTGGGAATCTCGTACCTCTATATCCACATATAGACACCTTTTTTAGGTTCTTGGCAGGTTGTAACTTGTCTAGTATATCCATCTCACTTTGTGAATTTGTAAATTGGTCTTTTGCATTAGCAGACCATTTAAAAGATAATTCTTCAAGGTACTTCTTATCCATTATTTTCGCTTGCGATGCTTCAAAGTTGCTACTAACATTCTCTAAATTACTAATGGAAAGTGATCCATGAAGATTTGACAGTGTTCCCAATTCCTTGATCCCTTTCTCTTTATGCTTGCCCACAACAAAGCCACTCAAATATTGCAAATTATTTAATTTGCTCATTTCTCTAGGCATATCTTCTAATTCAGTTGAGTGGATATCAAGATAGCGCAAATTCACAAGCTTTTGCATGCCATTGGGAAGTTTGGTTAGTTGATAACAACAGTACAACTTCAATGTTTGTAGATTATGCAGATTACACAATGACTTCGGTAGTGTCTTTATATTTGTGTAAGAGAGATCCAAATAACGCAAATGAATCAGTTCACCTATCGAGTCAGGCAATGCATTAAGATTTAGAAATCTTTGAAATGACAAAACTCTCAAGCACTTCAAATTTGACAAAATGATGCATGCTGCCTTTTCATTGTGGAATAGAGTATGACTACAATCGATATTCAAAAAGGTCCAAAGATGATTTGTTCTGCCAAAATAATCAAAGTTTTCCCATGGACCACTGAACTTGCTAAATGATAAATGACGAGTCTTGTTACCAATCTTTGTTTCTTTCCCAAGTTCTTCAGTTCTAAAGTAGAATTCTGCCCCAATCAATGTTGCTAAATCATGCACCAGATCATGCATCACGAAACGCCGGGAGCGGTTTCCACTTCCAAAACGTTGAAATAAAGATCTTGAAGCTAAGTCATTAAAATACTCATAACCAATTTCTTCCAAAGTCTTTCCATTTTTTGGAGGCTGTAGAAGATCTTCTGCCATCCACAACACGATCAAATCATCTTTATCAAATTCATAATCCTTAGGATACAAGGAGCAATAAACAAAGCAGCGTTTCAAATAGGGAGGGAGATAATGATAACTAATTCTTAGTGCTGGAATGATCTTACTCTCCTTTTCATCAATTTCCCAAATATTACTATTGAGTATATTATTCCAATCCTTGATGTCGCGTTTCCGTCGCAACAAACCCCCAAGTGATTGTGCTGCTAAAGGCAATCCCTTACATTTTCTAACAATCTCTCTGCCAATTGTTTCGAGATCCATATTCAGAGTGGATTCTTCTTGAGAAAGGCAAGCATGGTTTGCAAAGACAGACCAACAATCCTCATCAGACAATTGATCGAGAGAGTAGTAACCTTGAAAAGTTTGGACCATAGAAACAACCTTTTGAATACGAGTTGTTACAAGAATTTTACTTCCTTTAGCTCCGCATCGAAGAGGCTTTATAAGAGAATTCCAACTGTCATAATCTTCGGTCCAGACATCATCCAGAACAATTAAGAACTTTTTTCCGGTCAACTTATCCTTCAAATCTTGCTGAAGAATATTCAAAGTATTTGTGTTACAAGCACTTCTAACTTCCTCTGCAATGGCCTCACCTCTTTGTTGTTGTGAGTAGTAGCAGCTTTGGTGGAAATGTGATCGAGAAGGTCATCAGCAATATAGAGAGCATCTTTGAGATCATAAAGCCAGTTGTTTACAGAAGAGTCTTTGATCTGTTTCAGTTCAGCATCATTGAGAACAGCTTCAACAGCATAAAGAGTGTTCTTCAACCGTTGGATCAAATTGGAGTCAACATTGTTTCCATAGATGAAGTGAAGAAGGTGAGGAGAAGCAAGCCTGTCGAGAAGAACTTGAAGGAAAGCAGAGAGAAAAGCACCACCAACAGCAGCCGCATCCATGATTTAGAAAGAGAAGAGAAGTGATTACAAATCAGAGAACAATTGTTTGTAGCAAACTCACTAAGCTCAAATCGGTTCTTTATCAAACTGTGCAGTCTATATTGTGTTACTCTTGCTTGGCACGTGTGAACACAGTCCAAACAAAGATAACGTTTTGTGTGGTCTCAACTCAAGCACGCAAAGAATGTTACAAGAATAGGATGCTTAACTTAACTTAACTCCACTCAACAAGATGTTTCTTTAGTTTTCCCATGGAATATCATTAAATTGATCTCTAAATTGTCACTCTTACACACACACACACATATATATATATATCCAATTTAAACTTAAAATAAAATATCAAATTTAATAATATCAATATTATTATATGTACTATTTAAGTACGGTTGTTCTCTTTTACTTAATTTAAATTATAAAAATTGAATAAATAATCTAATTTAATAGATTTTAAATATGTAAAAGATTATTTAATTATATTTATATAGTTAAGAATGAAATAGAAGAAACGAAATGAAATGCAAAGGTGAAAATATAATGGTGAAAAAGTAAAACCAAGTAAAGAAAGAGAAGAACATATCTCCACATTGAAGAAAATGATAATGATGTAATGAAATGGGAGGTTTCATTTCTTAAATCTTTAGGAATAAGAAATATCAATATATCAATTAGCAGCGCTTACTATTTTTATTTTTCTTAAAAATATTTCACAATATTATATTTTATTTTATTATTATTCTATTAAAAAATATATATTTACAGAGATGAAGAGTTTTAAATACTATAAAATTTAAATGAATAATTTAAAATTACTAAAATTTTAA
>JBBPBP010000002.1:2555282-2565515 GCA_037974735.1 Cicer chorassanicum
ATACTAACTAAAGGTTATTGAATTTTTTTATTATTATATTTTTTTATTTCTTTTAACAATGGAAATATATTTCATATTAGCATACTTCTTCTATACCATAATATAAGTAAAAAAAAATATAAAAATACATCTGTTTATACTTCTTATATACCATAAACTTAAGTCAACATATAATAACATATAATGTATCAAAAAAATATTCCCAATATATAGAAGCCAACGTACTTCTTCCTAATTTCAATCCCAGATATATAAATGTTGTTATATTTGATCTACAAACCCAAAAAAAAATGTTGTTATTTTATTAATAATTAACTAGTAATAAAATCACTATTCCACTTCTACCAAGAAGCTTCCAAGTATTATTTTCTCTCCTGTAATTTTTATTTGCATACACTGATCAGCGATTAATAGACCAATCACCTTGCACCACCAAGTTTGGAATAAGTTGTGAACTTTCACTACTATGACCACCAACATGTACATGGTCATAATTTGTATAAGGAGCATTGTAGCATTCCACATGAGCTAAATTATTGGGTATTGTAGCACTTTTATTATGGTCAATTCTATCGTTAATTACTTTTTCATATGAATCTCTTACATTAATGGAATTACTATTATGTTTAGACTATATTTGGTAGAAGACATTTGAAACAACTAATTATCCATTTTTTTCTTCTTCGTTACTGCCAAGATGATATTGATGCATCACCCAATTAGCCTTCTTAGGTTTGTTTTGTCTATTGCAATAGTTGGTGTAGAGTACTAATATCTTTTTATAACCCTTCACAACACAATTAGCAAAAACTGCTTTAGTTTTCCCTGTTTTGTGACATCTTGTTTCACTTCCTTCTTCATCAGTGTGAACTTTTCTTCTTTTTCTTGTTCGTGTTGTGTACACTTTTGAAGGCCCGTAAAAGAGAAGGGTGCAATCGAATTGAGATTTTTGATTCGATAGTCGTAGAAAAAGAATAGTGCAATCGAATTGAGATTTTCAATTCGATAGAAAAAAAAAAAAAAAAAAACAACTCCAAACTTAGTTTGTTGCTTGTCCCCAAGCAACAATTAAATTCATATTTGGTACAGTTAAAATCAAACTTAAACTTAATTTCTCAAATCAAATCAAACTCAATTCTCAAAGTTCCAGCTACTACAAAACATTCATCATGCTCCATTGTTGCTTAAAAAAAACAAGGGTTATGAATTTATCACTCAAATCCTAGAACATGCATCACGCTACCATAGGCTTGAAAAAATTCTAGTTAGCACTCACAATGCAACAAACACATACACTTTTGGAGGACTTTTAGGTTGTAATGGGACTTAGCTAAGAGTAGGACATTTTGGGATAGTATGTTTTACCACTTGGAGTTAGGTACAAATTTTCAAATTATTCTACCTTTTTTTTTTCCTTCACATTTTCATTGTGAAGATTCTCAAACATTAACAAAAGAACCAAGAATATGTTATTTATCAAAGTACACAAACTAATAATTTTTTTTTCTCTTCGTTTTGATTTTTCTTTTGATTTATTTTTGAGAACCGCCACCCCAAACTTAAAAAGTTGTTATCCCATGAGCAACCCCAAACTTAGAACTTTACCAAAACGAGACAAAAGTTTTCCTACCTAACTCCAAGTAAGGTGATTGAATTAAAGTCAAGTCTTTGCCTTGTAATTTGGCTAGTAACCGAAAGAAAAATGCAAGGCTCAAAGGGGTTAGCAAAGGATAAAATTTGCACAGGGTAGTTAGAAAGACTCAAACGACCAAACAAAGTTGTCTCAGCGTATGCATAAATCACAAGTGATGCAAGTCATAATTAGTGCAAGTTCTCAAGGGATAACACATGTCTGGATAATCACACAACAAAAAATTAAAGTGTATAGGCCCGAAAGCTCACAGCTAGGATATTAAGAGAGAGTATGAACTATCAAAATTATGCTAAACATATCACAACAAGATTTATTTATTTATTTAAAAATGGAAAGTGAGACTTCTACAACCAAAGAGTAATCAACAATGCATGAATTAGTGAAATTCATTGAATTGAGCAATGGTATGAGCAAAGAAATAGAATTTAAATTTCAAAATTCCAAACAAATAGCTTAAGACAAACTTCAAGTTGTTAAAAATTCATCATAGTGCACATTTACACACAATTAAAAAAACAAATTCAAATAAAAAAAATTGCAAAAATAAAAGTTACCTCTAGCAATGGATTGCCTCCCACGAAGCGCTTCTTTATGATCATTAGCTTGACGTCTTTGTTGAGACAAAATCTCTCTAAATTGTTTTAATGATAACAAAAGTCCTAAATTATTTCAAAGATTATGATTATGCTTATTATCTAATTTGTGTTCTTGAATGAATCTAAATTAGAAAATAGGTTACTCATCAAATTGATCAAAAGAAGTATATTGACACAATCTGACATGTCCTTTAAGCTCGAGGATAAACAAGCAGAGGATAAACCTTTAACCTCCAAGATAGAGGATATACCATATCACAGAAAAGATGAATCCACGACAAAATAAAATGAAGATAAATCTGTACCTGAAGACAAACAGTAAAGAGATAAACAAATCAAGTGGATCCAAGACAGAGGATGAACCTCTAGTGTCATTCATCCTCATACATAGGGAATGTCCAAAAGTACCTTAGTACGAAAAAGTGGTGTACTTGACAAGAAAGGCATGACACTACAGCTCTTGGAAAAGGAAAAAGCCAAAAGTACAAGTCATGTCCTAACTTATGGAAAGATCAAACCTCCTATACAAGGAAGGACTGCAAACTCATCCTCCTAAGCTCATGTAGTACTAGGACAATTGAATGGCACTTTTGTAAATCAACTTAATGACCATGGACATTTAAACAAATCTCCAACGTCACTTTATACTTTTCCTCATGAAAAAAGCTACTTCATCTTATAGCATAAAAGGAAGATAACTTTTCATCTTATAGCATAACAACTATTTATACAAAAGAGAGATACTCAAAGCTAAGAAGAGCAATCTCATCTTCTCTTTGCACTTTCTATAGTCTTCAACTATATCTTTTAGAGCATCATCTTAGAAAGTTTTGCAAAAGAGAAAGAATCAAACTCTCATTACTAAATTTGTATATTCCAAGTTCATATAAACTTGGCAATAGTTGTAAATTTAAAAGAAAAATAGTGTAAGCTTGGTGAGGCTGAAAAAAAAACACAAAAAAGAAAATATCCCTTTAGAGGACAAGTCAGTTTGAATTATAGTGAAACTCACAAGTTTATGAAGAACTGGACGTAACCCATTTTGGATGAACCAGTATAAATTACGTGTGTCCTCTTTATATGTTTTAGCTTTTCTATTTTATACATTCATCCTCGTATAAATTGCATTTAATCCTCTCATAGAGGATACAGTTTTAAAACAGTCCACTAGAAATTTTAAAACAACAATATCTCTATTCAATCCCTCTTCTAGTGATATTTCAACTACTTTTGCCTCAACCACTGTCAAGGTGGCATATATGACAGAAAGAACTAGGGGTGTATGTGGGTTGGGTTGGGCCGGTTTCGACAAAATTCGATACCTGACCCGATCGATCCTCTTTGGGTTGGGTTAAGTTATAAACTCGTGCTTTTTCATTTAACCTAAACCGACCCGACCCGATCAAGAACGGGTTGGGTTGTCGGGTTGTACATAAATAATAACCTGTTTTTTATTTTACGAGAAAATTTATTGAATGAAAATATATTTAATACTTGAATGTCTCAAAAACTATAAAAATTTCAATCACATCATTCAATTTTTTAAAAAAGTCAACAACCTCTCACACAAAAAATCCAACAATCTTCAAATACATAAATAAATTCAACAACAATAAATCAATAAAATATAAAAATTTATCAATTCTAAGCAATGTCAACTTCAAGTCCAAACACTTAACAATTTCCTCAAATTATGGAAGGGAACAATTGGGAATCTGCAAAAATAAATATCAATAATAAAAGTGAGAAGATAAAGAAGAAGAAATAATAAATAAGTAAAATATGCATGAAACAAAGCAATAACAAGTACCTTAAGATGTTATACCTGCGGAACAAAAGAGGAACATGGCGGCATTGTGAATGGTAGAACAAAAGAAAAAGGTGGGCAGCGGCGTGGCTTCAGGAAGTCTGGATAGAAAAAGAAGGTAGACGCATATATAGAACAGAAGAAGAAGGTGGACGCATACATGGAATAGAAGAAGAAGGTGGATGACGGCTGGTGAAAATTTGAAGAAGAATAAGAAGAGTAATGAAACCTTATTGGGCTACCAAACAAAATTAAAAAAAATATATATATAACTAGTTACCAGGTCGGGTCTACGGGTTCGACGGGTTCAAATTGTTGAACCTAGAGGAAAATTTGACCCCGTACCCCCACAATTAACCCTATACCTCCAAAAAACTAGTGAAAATACCATAATACCCTCGTACATAGTACGTCAAAATTTTCATTTTTACCGGAAAACTTTTTTCAAGTTTTCCGGTACAGAACACCACTCCGGAAAACTTGAAAAAAGTTTTCTGGAACTTCCGGAAAATATTTTTCAAGTTTCTCAGAAATAATAAACTACCGAAAAACTTGTTAGTGACTTTTCCGGAAGTTATCGGAAAACTTCACTCACAAGTTTTTCGGTAGTTTCAGTTTTTTTTTTAATTTTTTTTATTATATTAGTATTTAATTAATTTATTTGATTTTAACTATATTTTTTTCTCGATGAGTAGGAATAGAGGTAAATACGACAAAGTTATAGCCACTTCCAACAAAGTTATAGCCACCGTCATTACAACATAGAGTGGCCACGACCATCCCAAAATTTTCATTAATTTTTTTTAAAAAAATAAGGGTGCGTACTGGAAAACTCGTCGATAAAGTTTTCCAGAAACACGTTATGTACCGGAAAAGTTGGAGAAAGTTTTCCGGTACACACGTTTTTCCCTTTTGTAACGGAAATCTTTTTTTTAGTTTTCCGAAAACATCCTTCTGTACCGGAAAACTTGTAAAAAGTTTTCCGGTCAAACTCTGTGTACCGGAATTCTTGAAAATAGTTTTCCGGAAGTGAAAGTAGATTTTGTAAAAAAAAATAAAAAATTAAGGGTATTTTTGGCATTTTCAAAAATTGTGGGGGTATAGGGATAAAAGTGGGGATACAGAGTCAAATTTTCAACCTAGAGCTGTCAAAATGGGCTAGCCCGAATGGGCCGGTCCGCCTAGCCCGCTAAAATATAGGGCTTAAGCCTAAAAATTTTAGCCCAAATTTTTTTAGAACTTTTGAGCATGGTCCGAGTAAACCCGTTATCCATTAGGGTTAGCCCGTATGGGTACCGGGTAGTCCGCATAATCAATTTAAAAAAAAAAAAAAAGTAAAATTGGTCTTAAAAAAAAGGCCCGAACAAACAAAAATTAAATTGGGCCAGTTCCAACTTTTTTTAAGAATTCACAAAGACACAACAAAGTATTGTGTATTTTTAATGATCTAGAATATCATATAAGTTGTTTTTAAATAGGCATGTAGAACTAAGTTGTTTTTAAATGGGAATAAAGAAATTTCGAACTAAGTTGTTTTTAAATGGGCATGAAGAAAATTTTTAAATTAAAAGAGTAACAAGAAAATTAAAAATATAATAAATAAAAAATTAAAAAAAAAATATGCGGGCTACCCGCCTAGCCCGCTACCCGTCTATGGCCGGGCTCGGGTAGTATTTTAACAGCCTATATTAAAACAGAGCTTTTTAGCCCGGTCCGAAGAAGTTCGGAACCCGTTAGGGCCGGCCCTAAATGGGCTGGGTAACCCGTTTTGGCAGGTCTAGTTGAACTCATTACCCGAACTAAATATAAGCGGGTTTCAACGGGTTGGGTTGGTTCGGATCCGAAAGTGGCCGAGTACGAATACAAATCGGGTTAGGTTGGGTTGGGTGATCGGGTTGGCGGGTCAACCCGCGCACATGTACACCCCTAGAAAGAACACATCATCCTTCTTTTTCTATTTGTTTGGTAGGAATTCCATGAACTTGAGAAATACATGATGCTGCTTCCATTTCCTTTTCAATTGGACATTGATGAACAAGGCATAGATTGAATCTTGAACTTCATCAATCTCTCCTGTTTTCTTTTCCTTGTTCTTGTTTCCCTCTTGCTTATCTTCTTTTACCACAACAATGAAGTCATCTTCAATCTTGAACTTCTCCTTCATCTTCTCAAACTCAACCACTTGCTCAAATAATCTCTCACATTGACTGTCAAATCTTTCAATTGAAACCATGTTATTCTTCATGAATTCAACCGAAACATCCTTGATGTGAAAGTCCTTGTCATCTGATTCTTTGGATATAATTCTAGGAGGTAGAATTTGTTACCAATTGATCTTTTTCATGTAACACTCGTCGTCTTCTACTTTTATAACCAATAAATCTTCATATTCTAGTGGTGGGACATGGTAATCAAAACAAGTTTCATTCATATGTCCTCCGCAAAAGTCACACCTAAGAGGCCGCATCTGAGGGTGATCTTTTAAAAATGTATCTCTCAAGATTTGTCTTTCAATTAAGCGTAATACAGCAGATATAAGACAAGTATCATACTCTTACAATAATTGTAGTAGAATATCATCATTACAATCTTCCATGCTCTAAAGTGAATATTTATCTCAAACAAAGAAGAGACAAACCACTAGCACACGACATTATCAAGCTCAACAAATAAAAAAAGAAAATAAATGAAAAACAATTTTTTTTTTCAAAATTAAAATTTAAATAAAAATAAAAAATTTATTGCAGAGCAAAAAATTTCAATTAAGTAGCTAAATTATAACTCAATAGTGATATGGCAATCTCCGACAATGGCGCCAAAAACTTGAAGCGTTTCAGCAAGTGTACTGAATTGTTGCAAGTAATAATAAAACGGTAGTACTTAGTGTCAAATTCAAGGATTGCGCTATACTATTGAATTACGTTTAGTTACTAAAATTGAACAAAAAATTTCTGAATTAATTGAAATTATATTTGAAACTAACAAGAGTAATAAAATTGAACTTTTATAATAAGAAGAATGTCAGAGATGAGTTTCACTTCGAGTTCAACCTGAATTTGTAATTTGATCCTAGTTACTTTTAATTTCTTCTCATTATTATCATTGCTTGTACGGTATATCGTCTCTCTTTCAAATAGAGGTGGGAAAAGTGATGCTCGAAGCAAGTACTTAATTAATCTTTTAGAAGCATTTTTTTTACAGCATCTTTTAGAAGCATGAAATCTTGTATTCTCATGTAATGGTTTCCTAGTACTCTTTTAATTGGCTAGTATATTTTTTTTAATTGGCTAGTATATTTTTCCTTGGTTGGTAAATATTTATGCTGATTTGATTTCTTGATAGTTTTTTATTAGAAAGACAGTGATAAGATAAAAGTTTGAACTTTAGAAAGAAAAAAAAAGTGTTATTTTGTTTTTCTTAGAATTTGAGTTAGGTCTAATTCAGCCTCTATAAAATTGATTTGTAATATGAGGATGACTTCTACTTATATTATATTTTTAAGTCATATATCATACAATATCAGATATTCAGCCACCTCTTAGTATTCAATGGAGTGTGACTTGATTGATCCGATAAATGTCACCTAATAACATGTGTCATAGTGGATCTTAGATAAATTATAATATAGTCTTAGAATTCGGATTGAGCCTAACTCAACTCCTACAAAATTGATTTATAAGATGAGAATTGATTCCACTTATATACATATTTTCATATTGTATTTCATTCAATGTGAAACTCTTAAAACTTTTATTTTTTACAAATGAGAATGAATATTTTTTAATACCCCTTAACAAACTCAATTAACTATAACAAAGTCAAACTAACTTATAACCAATTATTGAATAATAAAAAGAAAATATTATCAAGTAATTACTTATTTAATCTCTTCATAAGTTGTAACGTATTTACTACACTTCAATTTAAATAAAAAATCCGATATATACATCGGACAAAAAAATATAAAGTGTGTTAGATCATTCTTTAATCTTTATGAATAGAAGTTAAAACGTTGAATATGAATAAATGAATTAACCTTCTTTTTTTTAAGAAAGAAAGAAAAAAACAAATAAATTATATTTTTCTTTGAACAAAACAATTATGATTACGAATCCACAATTTCATCTTAAAACAGGCCTAACAAAACAATTGATTGGGCTCCTATTGTAGCCTTATGTTGGTTACAGGCTTTCTCCAACCTCTTTTCAGGGAGTGACTTTTTGCATCCCCGTTTTTTCCACTACACCTTCATCCTCCTTAAGTTTACTTTAGGAATTGTATCGTATCCATTTTTCTTTCTAGAAGTTTATTTTCACATAAATTTTCCTTTTCATCACACATGTTTAGATCCCCAACAGTAGTTGTTTGATGTCTATTACATCTAGACAAAATCTTCTACAACTGTTTTATGTTTGATGTCTATTACATCTAAAGAAAATCTTCTACAACTATTTTATAGTGCATTATTGTACTAACCGTTAAATTTAGAACTCTCTAAATATAATAATTACCACAATCGTGCACCATACTTATGTTGTATAAGATCTAAAATCCAAATTCATTCCATATACCTTACATCACATGTTACAAATTTACTGTAGCATCTAAATGTACTCTGTTCAGTCAAAGATGGATTTCTTTGTATATTAATTGATATGAAAAATAATTTTTTTTAATAATTTGTTTGTAACACTACCAGATGTTTGGCTCTTCATTACCTTCAAACTTTCACCTGCGTATGATTGGGTTTAGTTTTGAGAAGATTGACATAAAGATGAATGGAGAGAATGAGATGAATATACACTAATTATTGTTTTGTTTGCTTGTATAGAGAAAATAGGGAGGAAAAAAATTAAAATGAGCTATATCAAAGTCTTCTGTTTTCAAGTGGATAAAAAAGCTATGAATTAAATTGGAATGATTTTTATTTTAAATTTAATCGATTTATTTATTTCATTTATTTAGTGGGAGATTTACTTTCAATTATCCCTTTTCCTTCTAATAAAGTAAATGGAGAAATAACTTAACTATATATTATCTTAGTATCTCTTTTTTTTATAAACAAAAAACACTAGTTAATCTATTTATTTTTTTAATAATTATCATGTATGCATAATCCAAGTATTTAGTCTTTCTTTTCATAAATGAGGTATTATTAAAAAAATATATATATTATAATTTTAAGAAAAATCATTTTAAGTGGTTTCAAGAAGCATAAGAGGTCATTAGTATTATTTTAGTATAAAGTTAATTTTTGGATCACTTTTTTTTTAACTCTATGATTTTTAGAGACCAATAATTATTTTAAGCAAAATTTAAACTTGAATTCTTTTGAAAAATTCGTCATTAACTAAAATTCATTAATTACTTAAGTTCAATCATTTTTCATTAATTTTTTTCTAATAAACTGTAGAATTTCACATTAAAAAAATATGTAATTAAACCTTAAACTAATAACTTTCCATTTCAAAAAATCACTTTATATCCCACGTTTCAACTTTCAACTACAGTTTTTTTAATCACGAAGAAGGAAGGTGTCAAAGTGTGATGAGTTGCATGGTTTGTAAAAGTTTAACCAATCTTTTACGTCATAAATTGTTCCCTAGCACAAACAAGCATGTTGATAGAACAATAATAACCCCTCAAAATCATGAAGGAGAAATCTTTTTCCCTCACTAATAATTGACACCTGAACTTTATGTTAAATTGGTCCCGCTTTCTGTTTCTAGTACTAATTGATTTGTTTCTTACCTTTTTCCTCAATTTGAGGACTAGGTAGCCAAACCCACATTAATAGTGTACTACTAGTATCTATGTTAATGTTACATATATAGTGTTGTGCACTCTACTTAACATCTCAGTATTGATGCTTGTAATAGGCCATTATTAATGGCATCAAAGTTTTCTCTTTCAAGAAAATAAAAAAGGGTGTTGGACACTATTGAGAGAGAAATAGGCAAACAGAATGATAAATACATTGATCATATAAATACATTGATCATGTGATGAGAAAAAAAAGACAGAGATTAAATAAAGTGTTGAATAAATATTGAGAAATAATAAGTGTATTTATATCATTGTTGACTAAAAAAAAAAGACAATTTTCTTTCTTTCTACAAAAATATATGATTTTTTTAAAATAAATACAGGGACGAAATTAGAAAAAAAAAAACTAA
>JBBPBP010000002.1:2595756-2615295 GCA_037974735.1 Cicer chorassanicum
CCCCCCCCCTCTTAGGTGCATATCTGATCTTACAGAAGTCAAGTTAATTCTATGGACACAAAAGATGAGGTTTGATGAAGTTTCTTCCTTGGTTATCCTATTAATTGAGACTTTCTTTACTAGATTGTTTAAGATTTAACTCCTAAACATAAATCGAAAAATTTAAAATTTCTAATTCATTATTATATATGGTACTTTTATCTGGAATGAAATATAAATAAAAAGAAAATTTCATTTTAGAGAGAGTAACATTTAGGTACTATTAATTGTTAATGCAAGACATATATATATGAAAAAATGTTGTGTAAAATAATGCAGGAGTTAGCAAAGATGGACAAATCCGTCACTTTTTTCACAGGCCTTCAAAAGCATACACAACAGGAACAAGAAAAAGAAGAAAAGTTAACACTGATGAAGAAGGGAGTGAAACAAGATGGCACAAAACAGGGAAAACTAGAGCAATTTTTACTAATGGTGATGTGAAAGGTTATAAAAAGATATTAGTACTCTACACCAACTATTGCAATAGACAAACAAAACCTGAGAAGACTAATTGGGTGATGCATCAATACCATCTTGGCATTAATGAAGAAGAAAAAAATGGAGAATTAGTTGTTTCAAAAGTTTTCTACCAAACACAGCCTAGACATTCTGGTAATTCCATTATTGTAAGAGATTCATATGAAAAATTAATTAACAATGGAATTGGCCATGGTAAAAGTGCTACAGTGCCCAACAATTTAGCTCGTGTGGAATGCTACAATGCTCCTTATACAAATTATGACCATGTACATGTTGGGGGTCTGTTCACAACTCATTCCAGACTTGGTGGTTCAAGATGATGAGTCTATTAATCGCTTAGCAATGTATGCAAACAAAGTAAGAATACAAGAGAGCAAATAACACTTGAAAGAGTTTCTTGGTAGAAGTGGAATAGTGATTTTATTACTAGTTCTTACTAATAAAATAACATCATTTTTTTTTTTGGGTTTGTAGATCAAATATAACAACATTTATATACTTGGAATTGGAATTAGGAAGAAGTATGTTTGGCTTCCATATATTTGGAATATTTTTTGATACATTATATGTTGACTTAAGTTTATGGTATATAAGAAGTACGAACATATGTACTTTTTTTGGCTTACGTTATGGTATAGAAGAAGTATGCTAATATGGAATATATTTCCATTGTTAAAAGAAGTAAAAAAAATACAATAAAAAAAAGATATTCAATAACCTTTAGTGTATTTTTAGATGAGATAATTAATTTTTTTTAGTAATTTTAAATGATTCAATTAAATTTATTTTATTTATAATTTGACGTTTTTGTATAAAAGTACTTAAAACTCTTCATTCTTATAAATATATATTTTTTAATAGAGTAAAAATAAAATAAAATATAATGTTGTGGAATATTTTTAAGAAAAATAAAAACAATAAGTACTGTTAATTGGTATATTGATATTTCCTTTCCGCACTCTACTTGATACTTGATTAGTACCTTTTCACCCTTTTTTTTTTCCAAAAACAACTTGCATTTTATTTCGTCTTTTCTATTTTATTCTAAACTATAAAAATATAATTAAATAATTCTTTAAATATTTAAAATCTATCAAATTAAATTATTTATTCTATTTTTATAATTTAAGATTAAGTAAGAGAGAGTGACCGTATTTAAATCATAACTCAAGAAATATTGATAATATTAAATTTAGCATCTTATTTTAAAAGTTATATATATATATATATATATATATATATATATATAAAAGTGATAATTTAAAGATATTCTATAACTAAACTAAAGAAAAATCTTGTTGAGTTAAGTGATTTTATTTTGACTCAAGTGGAGTTAAGTTAAGCATCCTATTCTTGTTTCCTAGTAGTTGAGAGTTGAGACAGCAGACGTTGACCGTCTTCACACGTGCCAAGCAAGGGTTTGATAAAGAACCGATTTGAGCTTAGTGAGTTTGCTACAAACTATTGTTCTCTGATTTGTAATCACTTCTCTTCTCTTTCTAAATCATGGATGCGGCTGCTGTTGGTGGTGCTTTTCTCTCTGCTTTCCTTCAAGTTCTTCTCGACAGGCTTGCTTCTCCTCACCTTCTTCACTTCATCTATGGAAACAATGTTGACTCCAATTTGATCCAACGGTTGAAGAACACTCTTTATGCTGTTGAAGCTGTTCTCAATGATGCTGAACTGAAACAGATCAAAGACTCTTCTGTAAACAACTGGCTTTATGATCTCAAAGATGCTCTCTATATTGCTGATGACCTTCTCGATCACATTTCCACCAAAGCTGCTACTACTCACAACAACAAAGAGGTGAGTACTACTGTTTCTAGCTACTTGTCTCGCTTTTTCAACTTTGAAGAAAGGGATATGGTTCGTAAGTTGGAAGATATAGTTGCTAGGCTTGAATCCATTCTCAAACTCAAAGATATTCTTGGTCTTCAACATATTGCAACTCACCACCACTCTTCTTGGAGAACTCCATCAACCTCTCTAGATCATGGATCATCTAACATATTTGGTAGAAATCAAGACATAGAGGCCATACTCAAATTACTGTTACATGATGGTGATGATGATGATGATGATGATGATGATAGTGATAAGATTTCTGTGATCCCTATAGTTGGCATGGGTGGTGTGGGCAAAACCACTTTAGCCCAATCTGTGTACAACCATGATGACACTATAAAACACAAATTTGATGTTCAAGCATGGGTTTGTGTTTCTGATGATTTTGATGTTTTGAAGGTTACAAAGGCCATTGCAGAGGAAGTTAGAAGTGCTTGTAACACAAATAATTTGAATATTCTTCAGCAAGATTTGAAGGATAAGTTGACCGGAAAAAAGTTCTTAATTGTTCTGGATGATGTCTGGACCGAAGATTATGACAGTTGGAATTCTCTTATAAAGCCTCTTCGATGCGGAGCTAAAGGAAGTAAAATTCTTGTAACAACACGTATTGAAAAGGTTGTTTCTATGGTCCAAACTCTTCAAGCTTACTCTCTTAAGCAATTGTCTCATGAGGATTGTTGGTCTGTGTTTGCAAACCATGCTTGCCTTTCTCAAGAAGAAGCCACTATGAATATGGATCTCGAAAAAATTGGCAAAGAGATTGTTAAAAAATGTAACGGATTGCCTTTAGCAGCACAATCACTTGGGGGTTTGCTGCGACGGAAACGTGACATCAAGGATTGGAATAATATACTCAATAGTAATATTAGGGAAATTGATGAAAAGGAGAGTAAGATCATTCCAGCACTAAGAATTAGTTATCATTATCTCCCTCCCTATTTGAAACGTTGCTTTGTTTATTGCTCGTTGTATCCTAAGGATTATACATTTTATGAAAAGGATTTGATCTTGTTGTGGATGGCAGAAGATCTTCTACAGCCTCCAAAAAATGGAAAGACTTTGGAAGAAGTTGGTTATGAGTATATTAATGACTTAGCTTCAAGATCTTTTTTTCAACGTGTTGGAAGTGGAAATCACTACCGGCATTTTGTGATGCATGATTTGGTGCATGATTTAGCCACATTGATCGGGGCAGAATTCTACTTTAGAACAGAAGAACTTGGCAAAGAAACAAAGATTGGTAACAAGACTCGTCATTTATCATTTAACGAGTTAAGTGATCCACTGACGGATAATTTTGATATTTTTGACCGAGCAAAACATCTTAGGACCTTTTTGACTATATATTTAAGACGTACTCTATTCCACAATGAAAAGGCAGCATGCATCATTTTGTCAAATTTGAAGTGCTTGAGAGTTTTGTCATTTCAAAAATTTCATGATCTTAATGCATTGCCTGACTTGATAGGTGAACTGATTCATTTGCGTTATTTGGATGTCTCTTACACAAATATAAAGACACTACCGGAGTCATTGTGTAATCTGCATAATCTACAAACCTTCAAGTTGTACCATTGTAATAAACTAACTAAATTTCCCAATGGCATGCAAAAGCTTGTGAATTTGCGCTACCTTGATATCCGCTTTATTCCAAAGTTAGAAGATATGCCTAGAGAAATGAGCAAATTAAACCATTTGCAACATTTGAGTTGCTTTGTTGTGGGCAAGCATAAAGAGAAAGGGATCAAGGAACTGGGAACACTGTCAAATCTTCACGGATCACTTTCCATTAGTAATTTAGAGAATGTTAGCAGCAACTTTGAAGCATCACAAGCGAAAATAATGGATAAGAAGTACCTTGAAGAATTATCTTTTAAATGGTTTGATAATGCAAAAGACCAATATACAAATTCACAAAGTGAGATGGATATACTAGACAAGTTACAACCTGCCAAGAACCTAAAAAAGGTGTCTATATGTGGATATAGAGGCACGAGATTTCCAAAATGGGTTGGAGATCCTTCCTATCACAATTTGACTGAGTTTTATTTGTCTGATTGTTATAATTGTTGTATTCTTCCACCACTTGGACAATTACGCTCTCTCAAGGACTTGAGCATCATTGGAATGAGTATGTTGGAGACTATTGGATCTGAATACGGTGATTCCTTTTCAGGGATTCTCTTTCCCTCCCTTGAACGTCTAGTATTTGTTGACATGCCATGTTGGGAAGTGTGGCATCATCCCCATGACTCAAATGCTTATTTTCCTGTACTCAAGTCTCTTAAGATTCTTCGTTGTCCCTTATTGAGGGGAGATTTGCCATCTCATCTTCCTGCTTTGGAAACAATTGAGATTGAACAATGCGACCAACTTGCTTCGTCTCTCCCAAGTGCTCCTGCCATCCGCAAATTAAAGATACGTAATAAAGTAGTGTTGCGAGAGCTACCCCTTTCATTGGAAAAGATCGAAATTGATGGAAGAGAGTCAACGGAGTCCTTTTTTGAAGCCATTGGCATCACCGTACCGATTTCCTTGAAAATTGTAAGGATCAAGAATTGTTCGTCTGCATTATCGTTTCCTGGATATTGTTTACCCGCATCCTTAAATTGTTTGTCCATCATAAATTGTAAAAATCTAGATTTTCCAAAGCAAAACCAGCAGCACGAGTCACTTCAACGGTTGCATATAAAGAGTAGTTGTGATTCTCTGACAACCCTCCCACTGGAGACCTTTCCCAACCTCAATAGTCTCGGCATCGATGAGTGTGAAAATCTAGAATGTCTTTCCACTTCGAAGATTCTTCAAAATCTCAAAAATATTTCCATTACCAACTGCCCGAAATTAGTTTCATTTCCAAAAGATGGATTGTCTGCGCCCAAGTTGAGAACATTGGATATCTACAGATGTGTTAATTTAAAGTCATTGCCTTGTCACACAAATACTCTTCTCCCGAAGTTAGAATCGGTGTTTATCCGTGATTGCCCAGAAATGGAGATGTTTTGTGAAGGTGGTATGCCGCCTAGCTTGAGAACACTTCTTATATATAGATGCGAGAAGTTAATGAGGAGTCCATCTCTAAGTTTGATGGACATGCTCACCCATCTTTCAATTCGATGTGATGGTGTGGAGTCCTTCCCCAATAAGGATTGTGTGTTGCTGCCTCCCTCCCTTACCTCTTTAACGCTAAGCTTTATGTCAAGTTTACAGACGTTGGAGTGCACGGAGCTTCTCCACCTCACGTCCCTCCAACAATTAGCAATTGGATATTGTTACAAGCTGGAGAATATGGCTGGAGAAAGGCTGCCTGCTACTCTAACAAAACTTCAAATCTATAAGTGTCCACTGCTGGAAAAAAGGTGCTGCATGAATCACCCGCAAATTTGGCCTAAAATTTCCCACATCCAAAGCATTGTGTTTGACTAAAGAAAAATTTGTTGTGGAGTGGAGGACTAAACAAAGGTACTTGTTGAACAAGTGAGTAATTTATTTCAATTCTTTTACAATAGAATACAATTTTAATTTCTATAGTATTTACTGCTTAAGTAAGTCATTACTTGTTCTCTGGTTTGCAGTAGGATATTATACTTGTGAGTTAAGGTGCTTCTCTTCTCACAAGCCTAAGATGGATAGTCCATTTCACTTTTTTGGTAACATATCATACTCATTAGTTTTTGTGGGCCATTATGATACTACTAGGATGAGTATTATCCATATATTCAATTTGAGTTAATTAGGATTTCCATTTTAAACAGCTGATCCAATATGTAGCTGAACACTCATGAAGAGAAGTCCATATTGGATGGCTCCATAGGTATGCTCTTACATCTTCAAGATACTTAATGTCTCGTATCCTGCTAACGATACCTTCTCATGCCATTCATTTTATCTCTTTGTGTATATAAAATATCCCAGGCTCAATATTTTCTGGAAAGATTGAGACATCTACTAATGTAATGCAAGATTTGTTGCCATTTTTAAGTACTCCACAATTAAATTTGACTTGGTTTTTTTTTCGTCTTTTATGAAATTTATGTTAAAGATGAGTTCTATTTGCTAATGCAGGAGTTAACTTATTCCAACCGTGCACACATCCCACCCTTTTGATGGTTTTTGCTACTTTCTTTAAGCATCTAAATGTTTTAATTTTAAATATCATGCTGCATGCAACATTGGAATTAGTTTTCTTGATCAGTTATGGATGATTACTTACTTTAGCTAAGTATCAAATGTGAATATGCACAGAGCTGGACAAACCAATCCAAATAATATGGGCTAGACGTCAACAGGTTCCTATGCCGCTCTCCAAATGATGTTGCACAGTTTTGCAGCTGGATTTAGTTATTATCACTGCTTTTTAATGGAGTCCTCACAAGTATAGGTACTGCTATCCTATCTTTCTGATTTTGATTTTTGTAAGTTGTAAACCTGTTTTAGCCTTGTCTATCTATAGCTCTATATTCCTGCAACAACATTATGTTATTAGCTTCAGCTCTATTTTTCTGTAACATCACTTTATCTTTTTGTAACAGCACTTTAATCTCATGTATATCTATATAATAATGTAGAAATTATTCTGGTTTAGGCAAATTGCTATGGTTATGCTGCTTCACCTTAGAAGTCCCAAGTGCTGTGCTTTCAAAGATTCATCCCATAGATAATAACATGCCACAATGCCCACAACATCACTTCACCTTCAAAAAACCTTGTCCGGAACACGTCGTCTGGAAGCATTGCAGTGTCAAAATGATGTGCTTGTGAGGATACTAGTTTTTTTACTTAATTGTTTGCTGCCTATGTTATGAATTCTGTTTTGGGGTGATAGGCTCTTATGCATGAGAATACTGAAGTAGGGAAATGATGGGTGCTGGATATAAGAACGGTTTCTATCTCAGTAAGGGCGTTCTCTCTTCTTCAAAGTGTCATTATTATTTCTGTGAGGAGATCATCTCAATCCATTGTTATTTTTCAATTCATTTGTTTTGCTATTTTGTGTTGGCTCATAACGTGAGAGATTAATTAGTCTATATCATTTCGATCCATTGTTATGAATTAAATTTCTGTTGTTGTTTTATTTCCCTTCATCACAACTTTCATTCTGCTGAACTAAAAAGAAGGGAGTTAATGCTACCACCAAATTGTAAGTTTTTAATCCTCTTTCTTTTCAGCTGGTGGGATTTCCATATTAGATGATGGGATTTCCATATTTATATTGAATGCATAATAAGACATGCAGTAATACTTCTAATGGTAGAAAAATAAGACATGCAGTAATAGTATCAAGTCATTGAACTATTTTATGGCCAAAAGAGAATAATGAATTATCAGTAAGAACTGATCAAAGTTGTTATTGGTGATCCTATGTTAGTATTACTCATGTAGAATTTTAGAAGGAGTGATTGTGCTGATATGTGTACAAAGTTGCAATTTAGTGGTTTGCTCTCTAGCTCTAGCTTGCCAAGCATACAACCCTGAAGGATTATTTTGGAGATAGGAAGCTTGATATTAAGGCGTTGTCCATAGTCCATACCAATACTATGTCCTAAACTCCTTCAGGCAATTATTTTTTACTTTACCACTACCTTCTAAGGACCATGTAGAGGGTAAATTTAAGGTGAACCACGTGGTCCAGTGTGTATCGTATTTAAAAATTACTCGAAATTCTATCGACGATCAATAACATTTTTCGAAAGCATAAATCAATAGTTCTTTCTGCCTTTATGCCTGAGACGATGATGTGATTGGTGTCGGTTCGACGAGTTGAGTTTCGAGAGAAATTATTTTCTCTTATTTTTATCAAACTGACGTCGATCTAGTCATTGTCTCAATGATAACAACCAAGAAGACTGTTTTGAGAAGTGTCGTCTATCTTCATTAAAATTTTGAATAAATTTTAAACATTGATTCACGGTGGATCCACTTATGAATGGTGCACCTCAGGTTATCATTTAAACAAAAAGTCTCTGCAAGATGATCCCTCAACAACTCTCTATATTCATTTAGCTTTTAATTAGAACTCTTCTAGCTATTTAAAGAATTCTTCTGAGTATTTTCCTTCCTAAAAAGTAGTATGTATGCATGTCAATAAGGCTGTATACTAGAAAGATCAAAACATATTAGAATACTGAGACTAACAAGTGAGCAAATTATTACAATCTTCGTGTTGTCAACATTTTTTTCTTTTTTCTTTTTCTACCTACAAGCTTCATACTTTGCAAAAATAAAAATTACGTTTTGCTGACATGCTATGAAGCACATGCTCGGACATGTACATCTGACACAATATAGATATGTTGACACTGCTATTGTATAAAGTATAGGACATTGATATCGATACACATTTATTTATTATAATTAGATAAAATATAAACATTATTTATAGAAATATCTAAATTTCATATATTTAACTCTTGATCATATTTGTGATAGATCTTTAACCTCTATATATGCATTTTAGATGTGTCCAATGAGTGTCGAAGATTTGTTGAAAAGAAGAAAAACATGTAAGAGTGCTTGCATTCTTAAGCATTTTAGTCCTACGAGCCACTTCCTTGGGGCATTGTGTATTTGTCATATCCTTACATGACAACTAGTACCGTCGTTAAACAACAGAATTAGACCAACCCATAATCCAAACATTATTTGATGGTCCTTGCTCTCACACTCGGTCAAGCCTTTAAAAAACATATATGAAAACATAACGGTTAGCACCACTAAACGATAGTGGGGAATATACTCAAGATACCCGAGCCCTATAAATACATATTACTCAAACAATAATAGAGGGGACATATTCTACGCACAAACCATAGAGAAGTAAGAAAAAAAGTAAGGAATTTGTCGTATCGTCCAAGTGTATATAATATTTAACTATTCATTTCATCACTCACTTTATTTATTCTCTAAACTCATAGCATCTAAGAGTGATCACGCGTGCCAATAAAGCAAAAGTGAGACAGTGTAGACTTTATTAGAGTATACACCCTTTGGTAAAGCTCTTATACTATCAATCCCCCGTTCCCTCTTTTCGATTCTTATCTTCTTCATCGTGATCATGGCGACGGTTGTCGGCGAAGCTCTTCTCTCTGCTTTCATTGAAGTTGTTCTCGACAGGCTTGCTAATTTCATCACTGGAAATAAGCTTGATGTCAATTTGATCCAAAGGTTGAAAAACACTCTTTATGCTGTTGAAGTTGTTTTGAATGATGCTGAGCAGAAACAGATCAAAGACTCTGCTGTTAACAACTGGCTTGATGATCTCAAAGATGCTCTCTATATTGCTGATGACCTTCTCGATCACATTTCCACCAAAGCTGTTACTGCTCACAAGAACAAAGAGGTGAGTACTACTGCTTCTAACTACTTGTCTCGCTTTTTCAACTTTGAAAAAAGGGATATGGTTCGTAAGTTAGAAGATATAGTTACTAGGCTTGAATCCATTCTCAAACTCAAAGATATTCTTGGTCTTCAACATATTGCAACTCACCACCACTCTTCTTGGAGAACTCCATCAACCTCTCTAGATCATGGATCATCTAACATATTTGGTAGAAATCAAGACATAGAGGCCATACTCAAATTACTGTTACATGATGGTGATGATGATGATAGTGATAAGATTTCTGTGATCCCTATAGTTGGCATGGGTGGTGTGGGCAAAACCACTTTAGCCCAATCTGTGTACAACCATTATGACACTATAAAACACAAATTTGATGTTCAAGCATGGGTTTGTGTTTCTGATGATTTTGATGTTTTGAAGGTTACAAAGGCCATTGCAGAGGAAGTTAGAAGTGCTTGTAACACAAATACTTTGAATATTCTTCAGCAAGATTTGAAGGATAAGTTGACCGGAAAAAAGTTCTTAATTGTTCTGGATGATGTCTGGACCGAAGATTATGACAGTTGGAATTCTCTTATAAAGCCTCTTCGATGCGGAGCTAAAGGAAGTAAAATTCTTGTAACAACCCGTATTCAAAAGGTTGTTTCTATGGTCCAAACTTTTCAAGGTTACTACTCTCTCGAGCAATTGTCTGATGAGGATTGTTGGTCTGTCTTTGCAAACCATGCTTGCCTTTCTCAAGAAGAATCCACTCTGAACATGGATCTCGAAAAAATTGGCAAAGAGATTGTTAGAAAATGTAAGGGATTGCCTTTAGCAGCACAATCACTTGGGGGTTTGTTGCGACGGAAACGTGACATCAGGGATTGGAATAATATACTCAATAGTAATATTTGGGAAATTGATGAAAAGGACAGTAAGATCATTCCAGCACTAAGAATTAGTTATCATTATCTCCCTCCTTATTTGAAACGCTGCTTTGTTTATTGCTCCTTGTATCCTAAGGATTATGTATTTGATAAAGACGAATTGATCTTGTTGTGGATGGCAGAAGATCTTTTACAGCCTCCAAAAAATGGAAAGACTTTGGAAGAAGTTGGTTATGAGTATTTTTATGACTTAGCTTCAAGATCTTTTTTTCAACGTTTTGGAAGTGGAAACAGTTCCGGGCATTTTGTGATGCATGATCTGGTGCATGATTTAGCAACATTGATCGGTGCAGAATTCTACTTTAGAATAGAAGAACTTGGGAAAGAAATGAAGATTGGTAACAAGACTCGTCATTTATCATTTAGCAAGTTCAGTGGTCCATGGGAGGAAAACTTTGATTTTTTTGGCAGAACAAATCATCTTAGGACCTTTTTGAAAATCGATTTTAGTCATACTCTATTCCACAATGAAAAGGCAGCATGCATCATTTTGTCAAATTTGAAGTGCTTGAGAGTTTTGTCATTTCAAAGATTTCAAGATCTTAATGCATTGCCTGACTCGATAGGTGAACTGATTCATTTGCGTTATTTGGATCTCTCTTCCACAAATATAAAGACACTACCGGAGTCATTGTGTAATCTGCATAATCTACAAACCTTCAAGTTGTACGCTTGTAATCAACTAACCAAACTTCCCAATGGCATGCAAAAGCTTGTGAATTTGCGCTACCTTGATATCTGCTTTACTCTAAAGTTAGAAGATATGCCTAGAGAAATGAGCAAATTAAACCATTTGCAACATTTGAGTTGCTTTGTTGTGGGCAAGCATAAAGAGAAAGGGATCAAGGAATTGGGAACACTGTCAAATCTTCACGGATCACTTTTCATTAGTAAATTAGAGAATGTTAGCAACAATTTTGAAGCATCGCAAGCGAAAATAATGGATAAGAAGTATCTTGAAGAATTATCTTTTAAATGGTCCGATAATGCAAAAGACCATTTTACAAATTCACAAAGTGAGATGGATATACTTGACAAGTTACAACCTTCCAAGAATCTGAAAAGGCTACATATAGATGGATTCAGGGGCACAAGATTTCCAAAATGGGTTGGAGATCCTTCCTACCACAATTTGACTAAGTTGTCTCTATTTGAATGTCATAATTGTTGTATTCTTCCACCACTTGGACAATTACGCTCTCTCAAGGACTTGAGCATCAATACATTGAGTATGTTGGAGACTATTGGATCTGAATACGGTGATTCCTTTTCAGGGATTCTCTTTCCCTCCCTTGAACGTCTTGAATTTGTTGACATGCCATGTTGGGAAGTGTGGCATCATCCCCATGAGTCAAATGCTTATTTTCCTGTACTCAAGTCTCTTGAGATTCTTCGTTGTCCCTTATTGAGGGGAGATTTGCCATCTCATCTTCCTGCTTTGGAAACAATTCATATTGAAGAATGCGACCAACTTGCTTTTTCTCTCCCACGGGCTCTTGCCATCCGCAAATTAGAGATACGTAAAAGCAATAAAGTGGTGTTGCGAGAGCTACCCCTTTCATTGGAAGAGATCGAAATTCATGGAAGAGAGTCAACGGAGTCCTTCTTTGAAGTCATTGCCATTACCCTACCGATTTCCCTGAAAATTGTAATGATCAAGAATTGTTCGTCTGCGATATCGTTTCCTGGAGATTGTTTACCCGCATCCTTTAAGATTTTGTCCATCATAGATTGTAAAAATCTAGATTTTCCAAAGCAAAACCAGCAGAACCAGTCACTTCAATCGTTGTATACAGAGAGTAGTTGTGATTCTCTGACAACCCTCCCACTGGAGACCTTTCCCAACCTTAGTAATCTCGGCATCGTCCAGTGTGAAAATCTAGAATGTATATCCGCTTCGAAGATTCTTCAAAATCTCAACAATATTTTAATTTTCAACTGCCCGAAATTAGTTTCATTTGCAAGAGATGGATTGTCTGCGCCCAAGTTGAGAGAATTGGTAGTCTACGGATGTGTTAATTTAAAGTCACTGCCTTGTCACGCAAATACTCTTCTCCCGAAGTTAGAATCGGTGAAAATATTTGATTGCCCAGAAATGGAGACGTTTTCTGAAGGTGGTATGCCGCTTAGCTTGAAAACACTTGTTATATATAAATGCGAGAAGTTAATGAGGAGCCCATCTCTAAGTTTGATGGACATGCTCACCCATCTTACAATTGATGATGTATGTGATGGTGTGGAGTCCTTCCCCAATAAGGGTTTTGCGTTGCTGCCTCCCTCCCTTACCTCTCTAACGCTAAGGTATATGTCAAGTTTGCACACGTTGGAGTGCACAGAGCTTCTCCACCTCACGTCCCTCCAACAATTAGAAATTCAATTTTGTTCCAAGCTAGAGAATATGGCGGGAGAAAGGCTGCCTGCTACACTAACAAAACTTAATATCATTAAATGTCCACTGCTGGAAGAACGGTGCCGCATGAAACACCCGCAAATTTGGCCCAAAATTTCCCACATCAAAAGCATTGTGTTTGACTACAAATGGATTTAGTAAGCTTCAACTTGGATTTTCAACTGGTAATTGTTTTGCCCTGCCTCTCGTAAATGCCACATGCCCAATTTCATTTATTTCCACATCAAATTTTTTCATTATCTTTTAAACTATTAAAATTATATGAATATCCTACCACCAGCCCAGCAAATTTATTCCACCTTTTGTATCTACTTTTATATACAGTAAGCATTTATATATTTTTAAGCCATATATTAAACTTACTAAGAATATAGTTAACAGTCTTTTCCCTGTTGTTTGCAGGTCGTTGTACAAGGTTAAATGGGCGCTCCATTCATTAAAATGCAGGGTCACAACAAATGTTATATTTCACATTTGCAGGACCCATCACAGAAAATTTTGCTGAGAGAAGGCTAAACAAAGCTACTTGCTGAATAAGTGTGTAATTCATTTCAATTCTTTTAGTAAAAGACATGATTTTAATATAAGTTTGTTTTTACCACTTAATTCAGTCATTACATGTTATTTGGCTTGCTGTAGGCTCTTAGGCTTGTGAGATGATGAAATCATGTGCTTCATACAAGCCTAATTCGGATAGTCCATTTCACTTTATGGTAACATATCATACTCGTTAGTTGTTGTTGTTGGAGATTATGATACTAGTAGGGGGACTATTTTTCATATATTCAATTTGAGTTAATCAGGATTTCCATTTTAAACTGCTTCTGGGATATGTAGCTGAACAATCATGAAGGAAAATCCATACTGGATGGCTCTATAGGTATGTTCTTACGTCTTCGCGATACTTAATGTCATGTATCTTCCTAACGATGCCTTCTTATGCCATTGACTCTAGCTCCTTTTTGTGTATAGAAAATAATCCAGACCCAATATTTTCTAGAAAGCTTGAGACATCTACTAATGTGATGCAAGGTTTGTTGGCATTATTAACTCAGTAATTAAAATCTACTTATTTTTTGTCTTTAATGAAATTTATGTTACATATAAGTTCTATTTGTTAATGCAGGAGTTAACTAATTCAAATTTTCAAGGCACGTTTTTTACGGCCTAGCACATATCCCATGCTTTTGATGGTCTTTGCTACTTAGTTTAGGCATCTAGAATGTCGTAATTTTAGATTCCTATGTTGCATGAAACATAGGAATTAGTTTTCTTAGTTATGGGTGGTAGCTTATTTACCTAAGCACCAAATGTGAATGTGCACAGAGCTGGACAGACCACTCCAAATAATTTTCGCTAGGTATCAGCAGGTTCCTATGCCCTCTCAAAATGATGCTTCACAGATTTGCAGCCATCGCTTTTTTTATTGGAGTTCTCACAAAGTATAGCTACTGCTATCGTATCTTTTTTATATTAAAATTTTTGAATTTGTAAGTCTGTTGTAGCCTTATCTTTTTGCTATTGATTTTGAATTTGTAATTTGTAAATCTGTTTTAGCCTTGTCTGTGTATAGCTCTATATTCCTGTAACAACATTTTGTTATTAGCTTCAGCTTTATCCTTCTGTAACAGCACTTTATCTTTTTGTAACAGCACTTAAACTCATGTAAATCTAAAGAATAATGTAGTAATGATTCTGGTTCAGGCAAATTGCTATGATTCTACTGCTTCACCTTAGGAGTCCCAAGAGTTGTGCTTTCAAAGATTCGTCACATTGATAATAACACGCCACAATGCCCACAGCATAACTTCACCTTCAAATAAACCTGTCCACAAACATGTCATCCAGAAGTGTTGCAGTTATAAAATATTCCTGTGAGGATGCTAGTTATTCTACTTCAATTGTTTGCTGCCTCTGCTATGAATTCTTTTTTGATGTGATAGGCTCATTATACATGAGAAATGTGAAGTAGGTAAATGACGGGTGCT
The DNA here is from genome assembly GCA_037974735.1 of Cicer chorassanicum. NCBI lineage: Eukaryota > Viridiplantae > Streptophyta > Magnoliopsida > Fabales > Fabaceae > Cicer > Cicer chorassanicum. The sequence goes on from JBBPBP010000002.1 coordinate 2,610,799, forward strand.
GGATATAGGAACTGATCCATTGTTATTTTTCGGTTCATTGTTCATTTGTTTTGTTATTTTGTGTTGGTTCATGACGTGGGGGATTAGTTAGTTTATTTCTTCTGTTTTTTACAGTTATGCAGAACTTCTTACTGTATTTTTACATACTTTTGCTGAACCTAGGCACATCTTGTACTTAGGTTCCTCTTGTTTCCTTTTTTATGTACTATATAAATTTTAATTATTCAGGTGCATTGAGAGTGATTTATACCATTTACATTATAACAATTTGGAGTACAAAACTTGTTTCTAAGTCCAAAAGTTTCCCCTTTCCCCAAGCAACTTCTTTCTTTCGTTAGTTAGTGTTCTAGCTGTGCTAATCAATAATGCCAATGGTTGAGAATAAAATAGGGTGGAAAATTATAGCAAGTTGCAATTGGTTGCCAAATTATAAGTCTAAAAGTCAATGGCCCATCAAGCAAATTAAATGTAAATATGAATGATGATCATGGACTCCACTTAGTTTTTTGTTTATAACAGAAGGCCTTGATAATTTTATCCTACTCCTCAATTTAGATTCCTAGGAAGGAAGAAAGTGTAAATGAAGTTCCATAAGGAGTATTTGGATTTGATTTTAGTCCCTGGTGGGTTGCTGATCATGTTTTCTTATCACCTCTTTCTGCTTCACAGATATATTAATAGGCCTCACACCACTGTCATGGGATTTGTGAACAATGACATAAGAGCATGGGTTGACAGAATTATGCAGGCAAGTATAATCCTTATCCTTCCTATGATTTCATTGGAAACATCTTTTAATTTTCTTAAGCTTGTTTTTAAACTTTGTAATGAATGATCAGGCTGACAAAAGGGATGTTAGCACAGCTCTATCTGTCATTCAATCCAACACAACAGCTGCAACATTCTTGGCCTCAGTCTCTTTGACTCTTTGTTCTCTAATTGGAGCTTGGATTGCAAATAGTTCCATTATTTTGTTCCAAAGTCAATTAATCTATGGTGACACAAAAGCAACCACAATTTCCATCAAGTACATTTGCTTACTAACCTGCTTCCTCCTTGCTTTCTCATGCTTTATTCAATCAGCAAGACACTTTGTTCATGCAAACTATTTGATAAGCACACCAGATAGCTTTTTTCCAGTTAGTAGTGTTGAAGGTGGTAGGTATGCCGCTTAGCTTGAGAAGACTTCATATATATTAATGCGAGAAGTTAATTAGGAGCCCATCTCTAAGTTTGATGGACATGCTCACCCATCTTACAGTTCATGATTCATGTGATGGTGTGGAGTCCTTCCCCAATAAGGATTGTGCGTTGCTGCCTCCCTCCCTTACCTATCTATCGCTACACAATATGTCAAGTTTGCACACGTTGGACTGCACAGAGCTTCTCCACCTCACGTCCCTCCAACAATCAGCAATTTTTACTTGTTCCAAGCTGGAGAATATGGCGGGAGAAAGGCTGCCTGCTACTCTAACAAAACTTCAAATCTATAAGTGTCCACTGCTGGAAGAAAGGTGCTGCATGAACACCCGCAAATTTGGCCCAAAATTTCCCACATCCAAAGCATTGTGTTTCAAAACAATTAGATTTAGAAAGCTTCAACTTGGATTTTCAATAGGTGATTTCTCTACTTTGCCTCAATTTTAACGCGACTTCCCAATTTCTTTCATATTCTGCATCAAATTTTTCCGTTATTTTTTTAACAAATTAAAGTTATATCCTACTACTAACCCATCTTTTATATCAACTTTCTTTATCGTAAACATCTGTCTCTTTTTCATGTTGTTTGCAGTTTGTTGTACGAGGTCGTATAGGCCTAGAGTCATAACAAATATTTTATTTCATATTTTCAAGTAAAGATTATATGAGCAAATATCTCATTATTTTTGTGGGCATGTGTGAATGATATTATAGTTAGTAGTAGGACAAGGATGTTGTCTGAATGATATTATTGTATCCTCTATCTTGGAGGTTAAAGGTTTATCCTCTGCTTGTTTATCCTCGAGCTTAAAGGACATGTTAGATTGTGTCAATATACTTCTTTTGATCAATTTGATGAGTAACCTATTTTCTAATTTAGATTCATTCAAGAACACAAAATAGATAATAAGCATAATCATAATCTTTGAAATAATTTAGGACTTTTGTTATCATTAAAACAATTTAGAGAGATTTTGTCTCAACAAAGACGTTAAACTAATGATCATAAAGAAGCGCTTCGTGGGTGGCAATCCATAGGTAGAGGTAACTTTTATTTTTGCAATTTTTTTTATTTGAATTTGTTTTTTTTAATTGTGTGTAAATGTGAACTATGATGAATTTTTAACAACTTGAAGTTTGTCTTAAGCTACTTGTTTGGGATTTTGAAATTTAAATTCTATTTCTTTGCTCATATCATTGCTCAATTCAACGAATTTCACTAATTCATGCATTGTTGATTACTCTTTGGTTGTAGAAGTCTCACTTTCCATTTTTAAATAAATAAATAAATCTTGTTGTGATATGTTTAGCATAATTTTGATAGTTCATACTCTCTCTTAATATCTTAGCTGTGAGCTTTCGGGCCTATACACTTTAATTGTTTGTTGTGTGATTATTCAGACATGTGTTATCCCTTCAGAACTTGCACTAATTCTGACTTGCATCACTTGTGATTTATGCATACACTGAGACAACTTTGTTTGGTCGTTTGAGTCTTTCTAACTACCCTGTGCAAATTTTATCCTTTGTTAACCCCTTTGAGCCTTGCCTTTTTCTTTCGGTTACTAGCCACATTACAAGGCAAATACTTGACTTTAATTCAATCACCTTACTTGGAGTTAGGTAGGAAAACTTTTGTCTCGTTTTGGTAAAGTTCTAAGTTTGGGGTTGCTCATGGGATAGCAACTTTTTAAGTTTGGGGTGGCGGTTCTCAAAAATAAAATAAAAATAAATCAAAAGAAAAATCAATACGAAGAGAAAAAAAAAATTATTAGTTTGTGTACTTTGATAAATAACATATTCTTGGTTCTTTTGTTAATGTTTGAGAATCTTCACAATGAAAATGTGAAGAAAAAAAAAAGGTAGAATAATTTGAAAATGTGTACCTAACTCCAAGTGGTAAAACCTACTATCCCAAAATGTCATACTCTTAGCTAAGTCCCATTACAACCTAAAAGTCCTCCAAAAGTGTATGTGTTTGTTGCATTGTGAGTGCTAACTAGAATTTTTTCAAGCCTATGGTAGCGTGATGCATGTTCTAGGATTTGAGTGATAAATTCATAACCCTTGTTTTTTTTAAGCAACCATGGAGCACGATGAATGTTTTGTAGAAGCTGGGAATTTGAGAATTGAGTTTGATTTGATTTGAGAAATTAAGTTTAAGTTTGATTTTAACTTTACCAAATATGAATTTAATTGTTGCTTGGGGACAAGCAACAAACTAAGTTTGGAGTTTTTTTTTCTTCTTCTTTCTATCGAATTGAAAATCTCAATTCGATTGCACTCTTCTTTTTCTACGACTATCGAATCAAAAATCTCAATTCGATTGCACCATTCTCTTTTACGGGCCTTCAAAAGTGTACACAACATGAACAAGAAAAAGAAGAAAAGTTCACACTGATGAAGAAGGAAGTGAAACAAGATGTCACAAAATAGGGAAAACTAAAGCAGTTTTTGTTAATTGTGTTGTGAAGGGTTATAAAAAGATATTAGTACTCTACACCAACTATTGCAATAGACAAAACAAACCTGAGAAGACTAATTGGGTGATGCATCAATATCATCTTGGCAGTAACGAAGAAGAAAAAAATGGATAATTAGTTGTTTCAAAAGTCTTCTACCAAATATAGTCTAAACATGATGGTAATTCCATTAATGTGGAATTAATTAACGATAGAATTGACCATGATAAAAGTGCTACAATAATACCCAATAATTTAGCTCATGTGGAATGCTACAATGCTCCTTATACAAATTATGACCATGTACATGTTGGTGGTCATAGTAGTGAAAGTTCACAACTTATTCCAAACTTGGTGGTGCAAGGTGATTGGTCTATTAATCGCTGATCAGTGTATGCAAATAAAGAGTACAGGAGAGAAAATAATACTTGGAAGAGCTTCTTGGTAGAAGTGGAATAGTGATTTTATTACTAGTTAATTACTAATAAAATAACAACATTTTTTGTGGGTTTGTAGATCAAATATAACATTTATATATTTATATATCTGGGATTGAAATTAGGAAGAAATATGTTGGCTTCTATATATTTGGAATATTTTTTGATACATTATATGTTGACTTAAGTTTATGGTATATAAGAAGTATAAACAGATGTATTTTTATATTTTTTTTACTTATATTATGGTATAGAAGAAGTATGCTAATATGAAATATATTCCCATTGTTAAAAGAAATAAAAAAATATAATAATAAAAAAAAATTCAATAACCTTTAGTTAGTATATTTTTGGATGAGATAACTAAAAAAATTAGTAATTTCAAATTATTCATTTAA
>JBBPBP010000002.1:2615557-2634963 GCA_037974735.1 Cicer chorassanicum
ATTTTTTTAATAGAATAATAATAAAATAAAATATAATATTGTGAAATATTTTTAAGAAAAATAAAAATAGTAAGCGCTGCTAATTGATATATTGATATTGTTCTTCTCTTTCTTTACTTGGTTTTACTTTTTCACCATTATATTTTCACCCTTGCATTATTTCATTCTTAACTATATAAATATAATTAAATAATCTTTTACATATTTAAAATCTATTAAATTAGATTATTTATTCAATTTTTAAAATTTAAATTAAGTAAAAGAGAACAACCATATTTAAATAGTACATATAATAATATTGATATTATTAAATTGGATATTTTATTTTAAGTTTAAATTAATATATATATATATATATATATATATATATATATATATATATATATATATAGACAATTTAGAGATCAATTTAATGATATTCTATAACTAAACTAAAGAAACATCTTGTTGAGTGGAGTTAAGTTAAGCATCCTATTCTTGTAACATTCTTTGCGTGCTTGAGTTGAGACCACACAAAACGTTATCTTTGTTTGGACTGTGTTCACACGTGCCAAGCAAGAGTAACACAATATAGACTGCACAGTTTGATAAAGAACCGATTTGAGCTTAGTGAGTTTGCTACAAACTATTGTTCTCTGATTTGTAATCACTTCTCTTCTCTTTCTAAATCATGGATGCGGCTGCTGTTGGTGGTGCTTTTCTCTCTGCTTTCCTTCAAGTTCTTCTCGACAGGCTTGCTTCTCCTCACCTTCTTCACTTCATCTATGGAAACAATGTTGACTCCAATTTGATCCAACGGTTGAAGAACACTCTTTATGCTGTTGAAGCTGTTCTCAATGATGCTGAACTGAAACAGATCAAAGACTCTTCTGTAAACAACTGGCTTTATGATCTCAAAGATGCTCTCTATATTGCTGATGACCTTCTCGATCACATTTCCACCAAAGCTGCTACTACTCACAACAACAAAGAGGTGAGTACTACTGTTTCTAGCTACTTGTCTCGCTTTTTCAACTTTGAAGAAAGGGATATGGTTCGTAAGTTGGAAGATATAGTTGCTAGGCTTGAATCCATTCTCAAACTCAAAGATATTCTTGGTCTTCAACATATTGCAACTCACCACCACTCTTCTTGGAGAACTCCATCAACCTCTCTAGATCATGGATCATCTAACATATTTGGTAGAAATCAAGACATAGAGGCCATACTCAAATTACTGTTACATGATGGTGATGATGATGATGATGATGATGATGATAGTGATAAGATTTCTGTGATCCCTATAGTTGGCATGGGTGGTGTGGGCAAAACCACTTTAGCCCAATCTGTGTACAACCATGATGACACTATAAAACACAAATTTGATGTTCAAGCATGGGTTTGTGTTTCTGATGATTTTGATGTTTTGAAGGTTACAAAGGCCATTGCAGAGGAAGTTAGAAGTGCTTGTAACACAAATAATTTGAATATTCTTCAGCAAGATTTGAAGGATAAGTTGACCGGAAAAAAGTTCTTAATTGTTCTGGATGATGTCTGGACCGAAGATTATGACAGTTGGAATTCTCTTATAAAGCCTCTTCGATGCGGAGCTAAAGGAAGTAAAATTCTTGTAACAACACGTATTCAAAAGGTTGTTTCTATGGTCCAAACTCTTCAAGCTTACTCTCTTAGGCAATTGTCTGATAAGGATTGTTGGTCTGTGTTTGCAAACCATGCTTGCCTTTCTCAAGAAGAATCCACTCTAAATATGGATCTCGAAAAAATTGGCAAAGAGATTGTTAGAAAATGTAAGGGATTGCCTTTAGCAGCACAATCACTCGGGGGTTAGTTACGACGGAAACGTGACATCAGGGATTGGAATAATATACTCAATAGTAATATTTGGCAAATAAATGAAAATGAGAGTAAGATCATACCAGCTCTAAGAATTAGTTATCATTATCTCCCTCCCTATTTGAAACGCTGCTTTGTTTATTGCTCGTTGTATCCTAAGGATTATGAATTTGATGAAGACGATTTGATCTTGTTGTGGATGGCAGAAGATCTTCTACAGCCTCCAAAAAATGGAAAGACTTTGGAAGAAGTTGGTTATGAGTATTTTAATGACTTAGCTTCAAGATCTTTTTTTCAACGCCGCTTCCAGCGTTTTGTGATGCATGATCTGGTGCATGATTTAGCAACATTGATCGGGGCAGAATTCTACTTTAGAACAGAAGAACTTGGGAAAGAAACAAAGATTGGTAACAAGACTCGTCATTTATCATTTAACAAGTTCAGTGATCCAATGACGGATAACTTTGAGATTTTTGACCGAGCAAAACATCTTAGGACCTTTTTGCGAATCAATTTTAGACATACTCTATTCAACCATGAAAAGGCACCATGGACCATTTTGTTGAATTTGAAGTGCTTGAGAGTTTTGTCATTACAAAGTTTTCAAGATCTTAATGCATTGCCTGACTCGATAGGTGAACTGATTCATTTGCGTTATTTGGATCTATCTTCCACAAATATAAAGACACTACCGGAGTCATTGTGTAATTTGCATAATCTACAAACCTTCAAGTTGTCCTGTTGTTTTCATATAACCAAACTTCCCAATGGCATGGAAAAGCTTGTGAATTTGCGCTATCTTGATATCCGCTACACTCCAAAGTTAGAAGATATGCCTAGAGAAATGAGCAAATTAAACCATTTGCAACATTTGAGTCACTTTATTGTGGGCAAGCATAAAGAGAAAGGGATCAAGGAACTGGGAACACTGCCAAATCTTCACGGATCACTTTCCATTAGTAAATTAGAGAATGTTAGCAACAATTTTGAAGCATCACAAGCGAAAATAATGGATAAGAAGTACCTTGAAGAATTATCTTTTAAATGGTTTAATACTGCAAAAGACCAATTTACAAATTCACAAAGTGAGATGGATATACTAGACAAGTTACAACCTGCCAAGAACCTAAAAAAGGTGTCTATATGTGGATATAGAGGCATGAGATTTTCAGAATGGGTTGAAGATCCTTCCTACCACAATTTGACTGAGTTGTATTTGTCTGATTGTCATCATTGTTGTATTCTTCCACCACTTGGACAATTACACTCTCTCAAGAAATTGAGAATCAGTAGCATGAGTATGTTGGAGACCATTGGATCTGAATACGGTGATTCCTTTTCAGGGATTCTCTTTCCCTCCCTTGAACATCTTGAATTTGTTGAGATGCCATGTTGGGAAGTGTGGCATATCCCGATGAGTCAAATGCTTATTTTCCCGTACTCAAGTCTCTTGTGATTCATCGTTGTCCCTTATTGCGGGGAGATTTGCCATCTCATCTTCCTGCTTTGGAAACAATTGAGATTGTAAACTGCGACCAACTTGCTTTTTCTCTCCCACGGGCTCTTGCCATCCGAAAATTAAGGATATGTTATAACAATAAAGTAGTGTTGCGAGAGTTACTCCTTTCATTGGAAGAGATCGAAGTTGAAGGAAGAGAGGCAACAGAGTCCTTCTTTGAAGTCATTGCCATCACCCTACCGATTTCCCTGAAAATGGTAACGATCAAGAATTGTCCGTCTGCGTTATCGTTTCCTGGAGATTGTTTACCCGCATCCTTAGTGATTTTGTCCATCACAGATTGTAAAAATCTAGATTTTCCAAAGCAAAACCAGCAGCACGAGTCACTTCAATCGTTGCATATAAAGAGTAGTTGTGATTCTCTGACAACCCTCCCACTGGAGACCTTTCCCAACCTCTGCGGTCTCGACATCAACCAGTGTGAAAATCTAGATGTCTTTCGGCTTCGAAGATTCTTCAAAATCTCAACTATTTTACCATTTTCAACTGCCCCAAATTAGTTTCATTTGCAAGAGAAGGATTGTCTGCGCCCAAGTTGAGAGAATTGGTAGTCTACGGATGTGTTAATTTAAAGTCACTGCCTTGTCACGCAAATACTCTTCTCCCGAAGTTAGAAGACCTGCTTATAGAAGATTGCCCAGAAATGGAGACGTTTTTTGAAGGTGGTATGCCGCTTAGCTTGAGATTTCTTCATATAGTGAAATGTGAGAAGTTAATGAGGAGCCCATCTCTAAGTTTGATGGACATGCTCACCCATCTTGAAATTGGAGAAGTATGTGATGGTGTGGAGTCCTTCCCCAATAAGGATTTTGCGTTGCTGTCTCCCTCTCTTACCTCTCTAAAGCTAGAGAATATGTCAAGTTTGCACACGTTGGACTGCACAGAGCTTCTCCACCTCACGTCCCTCCAACAATTAACAATTGGATATTGTTACAAGCTGGACAATATGGTGGGAGAAAGGCTGCCTGCTACTCTAACAAAACTTCAAATCTATGGATGTCCACTGCTGGAAGAAAGGTGCCGCATGAATCACCCGCAAATTTGGCCCAAAATTTCCCACATCCAAAGCATTGTGTTTGGCAACAGATAGATTTCTCAAGCTTCAACTTGGGTTTTCAATGGGTGATTTCTCTACTTTGCCTCATTTTAATGCGACTTCCCAATTTCTTTCATATTCTACATCAAATTTTTCCGTTATTTTTTTAACAAATTAAAGTTATATCCTACTACTAACCCATCTTTTATATCAACTTTCTTTATCGTAAACATCTGTCTCTTTTTCATGTTGTTTGCAGTTTGTTGTACAAGGTCGTATAGGCCTAGAGTCATAACAAATATTTTATTTCATATTTTCAAGTAAAGATTATCTGAGCAAATATCTCATTATTTTGTGTGCATGTGTTAATGATATTATAGTTAGTATTTGGACAAGGATGTTGTCTGATCTTAAAAATATCTTCTTTTCTTCTTTCTTTCTGTTCTACAGATATTGAAGTAGCTAACTCCCTTGTTGATTATGCTGAGAATATCGATCATGGTGCCTTTGGTTTGTACAACCATGTGAGTTCTTTAACTTATCTTCTAATGGAGTAGATAGTTAGTTTCACTAGAACACTTCTTCATGGATATGATAACACTTTCATTAAATTGATTATTTACATCTTTTGTCGTCAATATTATTTTATGATGCTAAAAGACTTCCATAGGAAAAATTTTGCATCAAAAGTTCAAACATTTACGAAAAAGACTCCCATTGTTAATTCCTTTCAAACAGTTGACATCTTCGATTGCAAGACCTATTACTGAAAATTTTGTTATCATTAAACAAATGGTCCTTGACCTCTTCTCCTTATGACTGCACAATGCACATTTTTAATGCTCCTTTTGCATGCAAAGTGCTAAATAACCAAATTGTCTCACATATAAATGTGACACTGGTTCTGGAGAACCTTCACTGAAATGCTGAAACTATATAGGCAATAATGATTTAAGTGAAATTGATGAGCTGAAATGCACTGTCTTTTCCTTTTTATATACAAAAAACCTTTCCAGAGGAACTTATCAGTTGTGAAATATTAAAAAGCTTTCGATTAGTCTGATGGAAAAACATTTTCCTCCAAAAAAAGCCTAGTGGAAACATGCCAAATGTGTTAATGGATAGAATGTGTGCAATGATAATTCTAAGTAGGAGATTTTGTTCTTTTGTTCTGTCAACCTCGAACAATGATACTCTTTTTATTTTAAAAGATTTGATATAGTAGATCTTTACACTTATGATCTTTTTTGCAGGTGTGCTTAAACAAAAAAGACCATGTCATAAAATTTAGATGAGAATTTCAAAATCAATTATTTGGAGAGATCAATCTTAGTTTGTGGAGATTGCTATTGGAGAGACAGTGTCTCAGCCCTGTTATTTGTGTGCTTCATGTTCTGTTTCCAAAAGTTGTTCAAAAATCTGTGTGATAAAAAAGTTTTCTTTATGATAAATGTAGAAGTGGGAGTGTAAAAGAGTATATAAAGAAGTTTTCTTTAGGTGTTGGGAACTTTACATAGATATTACTGTTATTTGTTTAGTTTAGGATTTGCAATATAAATAACACTAACAGGGAGATGCTATTTTGTGTTTATTATGTTTTAAACTTTATATAATTCTCAAATGAATGAACTTCAAAGTTCAAATAATGTTTGCTTATGGAAATGTTATCTGATATACTATTCCAAATAACACTTTCCTAGATATGCATTATCATAATGCTATGTTTATTTTATTTTATTTTTTATACTCAGAATGCTATGTTTTTTTATTAAACATAAATTACTCTATAAATAATAGGCATTTATTTAGATAATATCGTCAGAGTACAAGCTAAGTTTGCATAACCAACTGAATGCCACGCTAATTGGCTACTTCTCTCTTGTTACCTGATTGAATAAAATAAGCATGAAAGTAAACATACATTTATATTAATTTAATAACTCTTTCAAAAGGATTATGTTTGTCTTGGTAGTGTTTTTTGATATATAGTACTACTCCTATCTATTTTCAAACAACCATAACGTGTAAGATTGAAATTAAGTCACCAATCCATTATATGAGATGAGAAGACGTTTTCCAAGCATAATTATAAGTTTAAACAACATCGTTTTCCCTGTGATTCTTGGGATCCAAATTAGTGTATTGAGTATCATGTTTGGTTTACTAGAATTACAGGCTTTTTCAAAATTACGTTGACTTAATAAAATTCTAGTAAAATCACTACGATCAAACATGCATCTAAACAAACTTTTACTCTCATTAATTAGCTTGAAACTTATTAAATATTAATGTTCTCCATCTTATCTCATTATATATATATATATATATATATATATATATATATATATATATATATATTATCTCCTCTCTTTGAAAATGTATTTCATTAGAAAATTAATTGAATTATTTAAATTATCTTTCATGCTTGTTCTATGAGAATACAAGAGTTATTTTTAGAATAATAAAATCTAAATTGAGATATTTTTAGATTAAAATCCGTGTTTTGTGCGGGTAAACTTATAATTTTCTTAAATATTTTATAATATTATATATATAATTTGACAATAATTTAGATAAAATTTCACGATTTTGTTCTTAGAAAAAATGTATCAGTGGATTGAAGCGGTGCGTATGTTGTTTATAAATTACAATTTTGGTGTATTGATTCTAGTACTGAAATATATTTGAAAAAAAGTTAAAAATATATTTTAGTATATAACCATACAAAACAAATTTAATATTTAAGAGAACATACAAATTTTCCTCTAAGTCTTGTATAACTTATTCATATCATCACTGAAATTTAAGAGGCATGTATTGGTGTTAGAAACATGTTTTAAGTTTCAACGTATATTCGACATTGAATGACACAAAATATACTATGTAATAAAATATAAGCACAATTTGGATAAAAAAAGTGATGGATTTGGACCAAATAAATGTCAACAACAAACAATTGATCACAAATATATCAGATCATATAAATAAAATTAAAACTCAAATATGTAAACTATGAAATGTAAAAATTCTCACATTTTTTGTTTATCTAAATGGAAAAATGTTTGAAAGCATGTACAAAAAATTGCATAGAGACCTAATCATATACGTCACTTATTGTTGTCATATATGTATTTCTTGAGAAACTATATTAATTGAGAGTTAAAATCATAAAAAGAACCGTTACCAATAATAATGGAGGATCAATGAGTGTAATAACTAATATTTATTGTATTGTAATTCGTAACTCATGACAAATGAATAGTTCTACAAAATATCAGAGGTAAAAATAGTAATAGTAAAATGTGTGTTAAACCAAAAATAATTGTGAGTGTAATAACTAATATTTATTGTATTGTAATTTTTAATTCATGGTGCATTAATAGTTCCACAAAGTATTAGATGTAAAAATAGTAATAATAAAATGTGTATTAAACCAAAAAATGATAAGAATGGTGGAATAGTGTTTCTTAGATGTGTCACATCATTTTTTTTTTTGAGGTGGCAATAATTGAATGAAGTGGCACAATATTTGATGATGTGTAGTAGTAGGATGTGAGAATCTATTTTTATATATTATAAAGTAAAAATTGATCACAAATATATCAAATCATATAAATAGAATTAAAACTCAAATATGTAAACTATAAAATGTAAAAATTCTCATTGTTTTGCTTATCTAAAAGAAAAAATGTTTGAAAGCATATACAAAAAAATTGCATAGTGACCTAATCACATATCACTTATTATAGTCATACATGTATTTCTTGAGAAACTATATAATTGAGAGTTAAAACCATATAAATAATCGTTACCAATAATGATGGAGGAGCAATGAGTGTAATAACTAATATTTAGTGTATTGTAATTTGTAACTCATAACACATTAATAATTCCACAAAATACTGGAGGTAAAAATAGTAATAGTAAAATGTGCGTTAAACCAAAAAAATTGAGTGTAATATCCAATATTTATTGTATTGTAATTTTTAACATGAATAGTTGCACAAAGTATTAGACGTAACAATAGTAATAATAAAATGTGTGTTAAACCAAAAAAAATGATAAGGGTGGAAGAGTGCTGTCATATTAGATTTTTTTTGAGGTGTCAATAGTTGAATGAAATAGCACAATATTTGATGACGTGTCGTAGTAGGATGTGAGAATCAATTTTAATATATTATAACGTAAAAATTGATCACAAATATATCAAATCATATAAATAGAATTAAAACTCAAACATGTAAACTATGAAATGTAAAAGTTCTCACATTTTTTGCTTATCTAAAAGGAAAAATGTTTAGAAGCATATACAAAAAATTGCATAGGGACCTAATCACATATGTCACTTATTGTAGTCATATATGTATTTCTTAAGAAACTATATTAATTGAGAGTCCATAGAAAAAACTGTTACCAATAATGATGGAGAAACAATGAGTGTAATAACTAATATTTATTGTATTGTAATTTGTAACTCATGACACATGAATAGTTTCACAAAATATTATATGTAAAAATAGTAATAGTAAAATGTGTGTTAAACCAAAAAAAAAATGATAAGAAGGGTGGAAAAGTGCTTCTTAGATGTGCCACATCATTTTTGTTTGAGGTGACAATAGTTGAATAAAGTGACACAATATTTGACGATGTGTCATTACAGAATATGAGAGTCTATTTTAATATATTATAATAGATAAGTAGAATTAGTTATAATATTTTTTAAGACAATATAAGTAGTTTTTTTGGTTTATATTCGAGACCCGAGAAAGTATTATAAAACTTACTTCTTCCATAAAAAAAATATAAGTAAAATAGCCACTTACAAAATTATTAAGATAATTTGTTATTCATATTTACTCTTGTTAATCGCATTTAAAAGTTTAATTTTATTATCTAAATTACCACTCATTTCATTTTATCACATTAAAAAAGTTTACATCTAATCTAGAAAAAATTAACGTTAAATAAATGGCATTTTTAGTAAATTATTATTAAATCGGATGAAAATTTGAATATGGTCAATTTATGCTTATAATTTTAAAATTTATTTATATTTTATTTCATAATATATTCAGTGGAAATCGGGTGTGTTGTCTCTTAGGAAACAATTGATAAAATTGGAACAATACATAGAAGATCAACATAGTCCATTGCGCAACGACGGCGCACACAAATTGAGAAATGGTTCAAATTTGTTCATACTGACACTAGTTCAGTGGTATGAGTTTTAACATTGTAACATCAAAGAATAGTGTTCAAATCTCGTTAAAAATCGTTGTAAAATAGTCATTAATACCATTTTATTTAATAATAATTTCTCTTTACCTACTTTTTTTATTTAAAAAAAGTACATAAGATGTACTGAAATATAGGAACAATTTTAAAATTCATATATAATTTAAGAGTGAATTTTAATTTTTTAGATTTTAGTTGGTATTTAAAATTTTCTAAATTTAATAAAATATATCATAAAATATATTTATTTTGAAAACTCTTCCAAATTATTATCTAAAAAATTTGAATTAACAAAAAAAAAAATACATTTTCTATCGTCCAAACACATTTTTAAATAACCCGCATAGATTAATGTCGGGTATGATTTGATTTTGTCTAATGACCGTGAAATTAAACAACAATTAGTTACTCTCTTTTTGTCTCTAATTATAAATTTATCATTCATAAGAAAAAACTAATTTATATTTTAATATAATACTATATAGTAAAAAGTAATAAATGGTTTTATTAAAGACATGGAAAATCATCTAGAAAAAATCTTATATTTAAGAATCGAGAGAGTTTCTTAAAAAAATGGAGAGAGTAATTTTAAATATTTATATTAAATCTAACTCATTCTTACAACTTAATTTATAAAGTAAAAGTATCACCAAACTCTTAAAATTCTATGACAAAATATATCATGTAGTAGTTTAAATTACACAAAAATATCACATTAATTTTTTAATATTTTTTTATAACAAGTAAGTTAGATGTGTTTGTAAATGTTATAGTATTGAATTATTTTTAATCTTAATCTTATTTCAATAATTTTTAATTAGAAATTTCAAAATTTTACTATGCACTCTATTATCGTTCATATAAAGAACAATATAATAAACTTTTATGTGATTTTATGATTTGGATTAAGATAATTTCGTATTTAATTTTGGGAACCCTAGTATGTATCTTACTCGGATTCTTTCTTGTATAATTATATTTTTAAAAGGTGATTGATGGTTTATGCTCTTAAGATTAATGTAATCAAAATCTCTTAAGAATTACATAAGTTTATTGAAAAAATTGAGAGAATTAATAAAAAAATTACAATTAACAAAAACAACCAAAATTAAATTAGTAAAAAAATTAAGTAACCATAAATAGCAAGTCAAAGCCACAAAGCACCAGCATCTTTTAATATAGGAACCAATTCACCTGAAATATGAGTACCCATCACTCTTTCCAACCCTCCGAACAACTTCCCACCGACAAACACCGCCGGGAACTGCACCGTTTCGGAGGTTGTGGTGGAAGCATGATTTGACAGCTAGGCAACAACGGCAGCTTCGTGGTCTTGGTCGAACTCGTAGACAGGAGGGTTGACTCCGAGACCTTGTAACAACCTTTTGACAACGTGGCAGAGACAACAGCCACGTGTACCAATAATTATAACCGCGTTATCTGAAACCATTTTGATTATGTTGGATTCGCGATTCCCTACGGTGATTGGAAGGTCACGTGTGACCGTAGAGAGATTTGTTCTATAAGGTATTGCTTGATGCATGGTGTTCAGAGAGAGAGAGAGAAAGAGGGGAGATTGGAGAGGGTAATGTTGGAAATATAAAAACTTAGGGGCGACGACTCTAACGTCAATGGCTGTCATGCTCTTGCGGCACCATCTACTGTGGATGACGATATGTTGCGTCACCGACTTGGTCAACATATACGATATACCAATGTTCATATACTAATTTCTAAAAGCCAAGATGCTCTCGTGTTACATGCTTTTTGTATTTTTCATTCTTCCTTTTTAATGAATGTAGTTTTTTTTTTTTTATCTTTAGACGAAATACTAAATACAATTAAATAAAGTTTTAAATTTGAATATAAGATATATAATGTCCGATTTAATAGTATTAATATTTGTCATTTACGTTATAATTTAAAGATTAATGAATGTTGTCTTTAGTTTTTATAAAATGAAATATAGAATAATGTCTTTTTAACAAGTATATAAAAATTATCATAAAAAAATATATATATAAAATACAAAATAATTGATACTAGCTATAGAAATCATCCACAACAAAATGATTCTTAAAAAAAATTATCGATAAATCGTATCTCTACAACATCTTTTAAATCTTACAAATATTTATGTGGATGTTTTCTTAAAAAAAGACTAATAGATGATTAATAAATTCAAATAAAACAAAACAAACATGTTAATAAACACAAGCCACCTAGCACAGGTGAGAGGTGGAAATTCACGGTTCACGACTAGTGTGTTTAACTCCTTTCAACTATAATTATAGGGCATTGCAATATGTCGTGAAATCATGTCTCACAAAACTCACGAAGTATTATGTGTTGTTTCTTTAAATTAAAAAAAAAAAAAAAAGTATGTATTTTGGCCTCAATAAGGGCAGAGCTAGGAAAACAACTCAAGGGGACCAGTAATACAAATGTATGACTTAATAAAATAAATTGAATTTTTCTGTTCATAACATGTGCGAAAATATATATAACTTTGTCACATTGACATTTGAATGAAAAAATATAAACATTATAGAAATTGAAACATTATAGAAATTGACAAAAAAAAAGTTAGGAGAAATTGAATTTTCTTCATTAAATTAAGTAATACTTATAACAATATTACTTGAACTTTTCTTTATCCAAAAAAAAATAAATTAAGGAGCAGAAATATACATATAACCTATAAACTTCTATTAGTTTTAATTTTTTACCACAACATAACAATATTTTTTCAATTAATATGTCTCAAATGATTAGTAAACATTAATTAATTATTTACTCTTAAAAATGATTATTGTTCTAAAAAGTATAATTTTGGAAAATAACTATAATTAGTACTTAGTAGGAATAAATTATTAATTATATTTTTTTACATGAAATAAAAAAACTAAATCAATTTAACTTCTATTATGGACGGGACTCAAGTCCAATACACTACGACCATTTGACTTTAGTTTAATTTAGTTAAAGTCGAACTCAAAATACGTTATTTCATCAAATTCGTTTGGGATCACTACGCCAAAAATGACATTTTATAGCGCGTCTTTTACAGCGCTTATTAAATACAAACGCTGTAATATAAATTTTTAAAAATAACGGAGGCTACAACAGCGCTTTTTCTACAAGCGCTGTAAAAAAAACGTTGTTGTAGGGTCATATAGGGTCAGAAAGCGCTATCACATAGCCTTTTACAGCGCTTCTTCAGAAAGCGCTGTAAAAGCCTTGCGCTTTGTGTCATTGGTTGACCTATTACAGCGCTTTTTAGACAAGCGCTGTAATAGGCTTGCCCATTAAATTTTTATAGGACCTATTACAACGCTTATTTAGAAAGCGCCGTAAAATCCTTCATTTCAAAGAAGCGTTCACTTTAAGTAAATAAAATCAAATTTAAAACAAATTTAATACGTTGTCAAAACCCTACGAAATCTCATCTCCCCTCCCCTGCGAACCCCTCGTGTGCGCATATCTACAAATTGATTTACTTCTTCCTCCTTTAAAACAAATTGATCATCAACGTTGTCTCAGGTAATTCAAATTTATTTTATTTATTTGTTGTTGTCACTAATTCAAACTGATAAATTGTTACATGATATAATTTGAAATTGTTACATTGTTACATGAAATTGTTACATGAAATTGCTAAATTGTTACATTGTTACATTTGTTACATGATCAAAAACTTGAAATAATATTGTTTATTGTTATTGATATAATTTGTTACTGATAAATTTTATTTTTAATATATCAGACTAATATAGGTCATAATATATAAGAATTGAAATCATGCTTACTGATATAAATTGTTACATGATATAATAGGGTTTCTGATAAATTTTATTTATATGTGTATTATCAATATATATATATATATATATATAGGTCATAATATATCAGACTTGAAATCATGCTTATTGTGTAACTGCATTTATATATATAGGTCATAAATGGACCGGAAATGGATGTCTGCTAATCGATTGACAAAAGAGTATGAAAATGGAGTGAAGGAGTTTATTGAGTTTGCAGTGATGAATGCAAAAGATCCAAATAGAGTCGTTTGTCCTTGTTTAAAATGTTGTTTTGGAAAACGCATTAGAGCAGATGAATTGGAAGGACATTTAGTATGGTATGGAATTGATCAAAGCTATACATGTTGGATAAGACATGGTGAGAAAATCAATGATAATACTCGCACAGATACATATGTTTCAATTGATTTCGACACAGATACATATGAGCCAGACCGAGTTGAGGAGATTGCAAAAGCAATTGAAGAAGATCTTCGTGATTGTCCTAAAATGTTTGAGAGCTTGTTGAGTGATGCAGAGAAACCATTATATAATGGTTGTACTAAATTCACAAGACTTTCGGCGATACTAAAGTTTTACAACTTAAAAGCGAGTAATGGATGGTCTGATAAAAGCTTCACAGAATTACTAACCCTCTTAAAAGATATGTTGCCAGATGATAATGAACTTCCCAGTAGAACCTATGAAGCTAAACGAATTTTATGCTCTATTGGTATGAGTTATGAAAGGATTCACGCGTGTCCTAATGATTGCATTTTATTTCGAAATGAATATGAATTACTAAAGGCGTGTCCGAAATGCAATGTATCTCGATATAAGAAGAAAGAATCTACTCCAGCAAAAGTCGTGTGGTATTTTCTTATAATACCAAGATTTAGGCGCATGTATCGCAGTGAAGAAGATTCAAAACACTTGACATGGCATGCAGATGAAAGAATTAGAGATGGAAAGTTACGACACCCTGCGGATTCTCCGCAATGGGCAAAAATTGATCACGAGTATCCTGAATTCGGGATAGAGTCGAGAAATCTACGCCTTGCACTTTCTACTGATGGAATGAATCCACATGGTCTTCAAAGCATCTCACACAGCACGTGGCCTGTGATTTTGTTGATTTATAATCTACCTCCATGGTTATGTATGAAGCGTAAGTTTATGATGTTGTCTCTGTTAATTTCTGGACCCAAACAACCGGGGAATGATATCGACGTATACTTGGCTCCTTTAATTGAAGATTTAAAAATTATGTGGGAGACAGGTGTAGAAGTCTATGACGGGTATAAGAAAGAATGTTTCAATTTGAGGGCTATGTTGTTCAGCACAATTAATGATTTTCTAGCATATGGTAATTTATCAGGATATAGCATTAAAGGTCAGTGTGCGTGTCCTATATGTGAAGAGAGTACAAATTGGATGCGGTTGAAACATTGTAAGAAGAATGTATTTCTTGGACATCGTAGATTTTTACCTTATAGTCATCAGTATCGTGGGTGGAGAAATGCATTCAATGGAAAATCAGAGGAAGATAGAGCTCCTGTAGCATCGACCGGATATCAAATACTTGAGAAGGTACAAGGTTTGACCAATTAATTTGGCAAACCTTTTGCGGGAGAGCTGGTCAAAACTGGGTGGAAGAAAAAGTCAATTTTCTTTGAATTGCCATATTGGAAGTCATTGTATGTAAGACATTTTCTCGATGTGATGCATATTGAGAAAAATGTATTTGACAGTGTTATTGGTATGTTACTTAATGTACCAGGAAAGTCTAAGGATGGCATCAATGCAAGATTGGACTTGGTCGATATGGGAATAAGAAATGAATTGGGTCCCGTAAAGAAAGGAAATCGCACATATCTACCTCCAGCCGCTCATACTCTATCTAGAAAGGAAAAAATTGTTTTGTGTAAATTTCTACATGAAGTTAAAGTTTCAGAAGGATACTCTTCAAACATTAAAACTTTAGTTTGCATGAAAGACCTCAAGTTAAAAGGTTTGAAGACCCATGATGCTCATATTCTAATGGAGCATTTGCTACCAATAGGTATACGTTCAATTTTACCTGAAAAAGTTCGCCGAACCATAACTAAATTATGTTTCTTCTTCAGGGAAATTTGTAGTAAAGTGATTGATCCTCAGAAATTACCGAGATTGCAGAGGGAAATTGTTGTTACTTTGTGTGAACTTGAAATGTACTTCCCGCCCTCGTTTTTTGATATAATGGTTCACCTTACTGTTCATCTTGTTAAGGAGACACAACTTTGTGGGCCAGCTTATATGAGATGGATGTACCCGATAGAACGATATATGAAAATATTAAAAGGGTACGTAAAAAGTAGAAGTCGACCAGAAGGTTGTATTGCTGAACGGTACATTGTTGAAGAAGCTGCTGAATTTTGTACTGAATATCTATCAAATGTTGAATCCATAGGGCTTCCCATGTCTCGTCATTCGGGAAGATTATCAGGAGAATGGATAATTGGAAAGAGAATAATGACTATATCAAGGACAGAATGGGAGCAGGCACAATTGTATGTTTTGCACAATGATGATGAGGTTCAGCCGTATGTTACAATACACATGGATCAATTATCTAGTTTGAACATGAATAGGAATCAAAATTGGATAACTCGAGAGCACAATCGAAGTTTCATAACATGGTTAAAAAATCACATAAAGTCAAAGTTTGATGTAGACCCCAGATCAATTTCACAGAGATTGAGGTGGCTAGCAAATGGTCCGAGTTTACATGTCTTTTCTTACACCGGTTATGTAATTAACGGCTACACATTTTATACAAAAGAACAAGATGATCAAACAACTATGCAAAATAGCGGAGTCACTCTCGTAGCTGAAGCGATGCATATCTCAAGTGCAAAAGACAAGAACCCAATATATGCTTTGACGATATAACCGTTGATGGACAATCAAACAGTTATCCGTATTTTGCATTATATTCTCCGCAACCAAATATTTGTCATCATAACTTAATAAATTTCTATTAAAAAAAATCTTGTACCCAAAACTACTAAATACACATTATTCAGTAGATCTTCCTTCTCCAACTTTTACTAACTTAGACGTTGAAACTGATCAACCTTGATACTATGAGTTTCAAGTGGTCCAGGGATTAACTCCTATATTTAAAAATGTAAAAATAGGTATTTTTTTTCATATATAATAATTAAGACGAGAGGATTAGTGTCTAATGACCGTGGAGGACGGTGCAACTAAACGACAATATTATAATGAAGTTGTTATCCATTTGCACGTATTCCTTTGCTGGCCACGTTGTGATGTGAAGCGGGAATGGATAGAGAATGATCAAGTGATCGTGGCCGTCCACATGTTCTGTTGTCTTTTGTCTAAGCGCTCACTTCCATTACACCATTCACTGAGTTTGTTTATTCCTTTTAAACAATAATTACAAATAAAATGTCGCAAGGTCGAAGATAACAATAAGGAGCTATTTCATCAAAATTTAATCAGGCCAAATGGATCCTTTCCTTCCGTTGAAAGAGAGAAATAAAGAGTTGAGAGGGATGGAAAGAGGATAGAAGGAGAAAATACACATCTCATAATCCTCACATATGTATGCATGAAGAGATGATTGGGAGTGTGAGGATATCGAGCAATGATAGAAAATGTTTATAGTAAATTCCCCATCTATAAACATTTAAAAAAAGGGATGTAGAGAATGTTTATAGTAAATTCCCTAAATTTTGATAAGATACAAATTTTAATTATGTAAAAGGAGATGTGATATTAATTTAGTGGTTAGAATGGGAAAGTTAAAGTGTAAAAAGTGAGAGATTATATTCACTATATAATATTGATATACATTTGTCACTACTGGAAAAAGCATAGTTATGTAAGAAGACAACAAAAAATATATAACTAATTAATAAATATTTTATATATATACTCTATAATGTCTCTAATATATCACATATTTCTCAACTTGGTTATGAGAAAATAATAATAATAATAATAATAATAATAATAATAATAATAATATCTCATGTGATTTCTTAATTTAATTTTAATTAATAATTTAATCTTTTATTTTTTTTTCTTCTGATTTGATCTTTTATTAATTTTAAGTAATGACTTGATCTTTTATATTTTAAAATATCAAGAAAGTTATCATCTTTTTACATAAACTCATAAAATTCATCATCATTTTCAAACAAAACTCAGAAAATTCATTATCAATCTCAAAAAAATTTATATCTCAAATCTTCAAATAAATTCATATCTTCATTTTAAACAACAACATCAAATATATCAAATAAAGAACTCACACTTTAAGATTTGATTTTCAAATCACCAAAAGAATATCTTCTTCTTATTTTTATTTTTCTCCAAATCAAATTTATAACCTAAATCTTAAAATATGAGTTATTTATTTGAGTTTTTATTTTTCTCCAAATCAAATTTATAACCTAAATCTTAAAATATGAGTTATTTATTTGAGTGCTAATTCTCTCTTGGAGTACTAATTCCTCCAAGCTTTTCCTATTTTCATTGCTATATTTGTTTATTTCTCTTGTCCTTATGGCCTAGAAGTTTTTTGCTTGCTATTCCACCACCCCTCATTGGAACTCCAACATCCACCACCATCACTATATATGAACCACCACTCATAACCATGGCTAATTTGGCGCCCTTACCCCCACCACAGGAGCCACCACCTCCAACAAATCTGATATTATTAGCTCATCCTCCATCACATCTTCAAAAGTGTTGAATTTTTTTGAACATTATATTGTATTCAAAGGTAGAGGTGACTATCACTATTATTAACTCCTCCTCACCAATATCAAATTTATGATTAATTAAGAAAAATTTGAGACCATGTTTAGTCCTTTAGAGCTTGAAGAAGAAAAAAATTAGTAACATGATAGAGATAAATATTAATTTAAAGCTATTGACTTGTCTTTGACTGAAAAATTCGTATAGTAAAATTATGGATGTAAATCTTAATTGGATGTTGCCTATTTGCTTTTTTATCTTCGTAATGTTGTCTTATTTTATTGTTAATGAAATATTATTTTTCTGTAAAAAAAAAAATAACACATATACTAAAATAATAGCCATTGCTTCCACCTATTTTTGCATATTTTCAATGAAAGACATGATTCACGGGACTCAAAGCAACTTGACATAAATTTTACTCAATTTAATCATTATTTTTAACTCAATTTATTTAAACCTTTAACTTCTAAAAAATGATGTTATATAGATTCATTATTTTATCTATCTCTGTTAAATATGAATTAAACAGGTTGTCAATTATCTCACGTGATAACCATAACATGTCAAAATTTGCTTTTGTAATTTTGGAGAAAAAGACAACTATATAAATGAATATTTTGCCATATCACATGGAGAATCATATATATAGTAAGGGGAAAAATAAACAAAATAGTTAAACTCAAACGGTTATTCAACTTTTATTGATATCGAATTGATAAGAATATACTTGAGTTTAATTTCTAATTGAGTTAATCATTAATTAAACTTTACACACCATTTTACTCAAATTAGCAACCCTTTCTCTTAGTCTTGTGTACCGGAAGCTTACAAAAAAGAATGTGTACAAAGAGCTTCTTTTATTTTTCTCCAAAATTTGTACATGGAGCATAGCATGACATTATTTCAATTTTTCTTTATATACAAATTTTGACTTCCACCACATACCACGTTTTACATGCGTCATTCAATTGAAGGTTGATGACGTACTATCCACTAACGAAAGTTCCTAGTAATTATTAACACTTTTTGTTTTACTCAATTATTAACACATGCTCAACAAATAGTTTCTTGCAGTATATATCTTCATTTATATAAAAGCAGAGTAAGTTTGGTGGTTAGAATATATAAGAGACAGATTTCACATTATAGAATATATTTTTCGTATTATATTTTGATGCTCACATAATAATAATAATAATAATAA
>JBBPBP010000002.1:2636387-2646954 GCA_037974735.1 Cicer chorassanicum
AATTTTTTTTTGCTCTCTTAACTTTTTTCTTTTTATTTTGGTCTCATGTGTTATAGACACAAGAGATTTTTTAATTATCAGGAGATTTTCCAATATGATCTTAAACAAAAAAAATTAGGCCCTTTAACTAATTATTTTTAAGAAAAAAAAATGAATACAAGGGATAGTTAAACTCATACATATAAAAATAGAGGTTCAAACCCAACATAATAAATATAATTTATCCATCTTATGATAAAGGATGCTAGAGTATTAGTGCTCGAAATTCGCACAACAAATAAAGACCAAATCCAACCTTTAACTAATTTTTAAAAATAGATCTTTAAAAATTTAAATTTTGTAATTAGGACTGTCTTGAAATTTTAAATAATTTTTTATTTGATAAAAGTGAAGAAAATGGGGAACTCGCCTAATTCCATGTGAAATATGCAAGTTGAAGGAATTCTGCAAAATACAAAAAGCTTTTATAACTTGGTGAATTGACATGTTTTCCAAGAATAAGAATTGCATGGTGTATTGTTAATTAATGTGTTAGTTTTAAAGGTTGGCAAACCAATTAAAAGAATATCCTGAAATAATAATGAAGCTCATGAGATGGAGAAACAGTTTGGGCCATCCAAACCAGAAGAAGCGATCATTGGGCCTCACAAGCAAAGTTCCTCTGACCACATGGGACTTTGTCATAACTATCAAGACACATTTATGTTATTTATGCCTTGTAGCTTCTTTATTCCCACAAGCAAAATAAACTGTACAAACATTAAACCAAATGTCCCTTGTTTACTTCCAATGTATCAAATAGAAAAAAGTAAGTGTTAAATAAATATTTAATCTTTATAATGTTTACATTTTTGGTTTTTTTAATAATCTCTCTTTATAATGTTGTGGTACTTGATCTATATATAATTATTGAATCAACAAACAACAGAGTTGGTTTCTTGATACCCAAGTTTGGAGGAAGATACTCCCTCTCTAATATATAAACAAAAATGAATTAAAAAAAAATTATGTATTTTCCCTAGAATGTAAACCAAATACATCAATATTTTTAGTCAATTTTTGCATATATTTTGAGATAAAAAGAGTATTAATTAGCCAAATTGTCAAGCAACTTCTCATTTGCTTATATTTTGAGATAGGAGTATTAATAACAAACTAACCACCTTATATTTAACTCTAATCAACTTTTACTATAAATACTCAATGATGAACATGTGTTTTGAGTCTTCGAGCCACAATTCAATTTTAATTATAAAAAAATATTTAAAATGTAAAATAGGACCAGTACGTCAGTTGCATCTTTCAGAATTTAATAGCTGACCAAATAAATCAAACATGTATAGGTACCCTTTTCTTTCAAGTGCCTAATGGCTAGATTCACATTTTTAACCTGAAGTGAAAAATCACGGATTCAAACCTTAACCTCTGCATATTAATGTCTTTGCAACTACTAACTAAGTTGTAATTATAAACACTATTCTACAAGATGAGGGAAAGGAAAGGACCAGCCTGGTGAATAAATTCTATTTACCAATAGACACTTCAATTATTACACAGCACAACCTAACAAATGTTACATTATTTAAGGCCGTATACTATATGGTCCCAACCTAAAGTCATTCAACACAATTGTAATGGTACACTATTCAGTTTACGGTTACACGACATAAGAGACAACAATAAATTAGTATTGATGTTAGATTACTTACTATCTTCAACCAGAGATACTATGATCCCTTTCATCTAAAATAACATGTGATTCTATCAAAATATGACCTAAAGTTGGATAAAATAAATATGCATAGGCTTACCATAATAGTTTTACTTAATACTATGCATCTCTTTACATCACAAAAAGTACGCATATAAGTTTAATACAGAAGCACTATAACTAGTTCATTACCACATTCAAATACAAATTACTCAAATAGAATAACAATTTTCCTTAAATCCAAAGTTGTTATTATAGCAAAATACATAACCAGGTAAACTAAGGACACATTCTTCTGCTATATGAGATGATTCCTCAGTTCAATACTGCAATACACCCTGCAAACAAAATCATGATTTATATCTTAAATCAGAGTGAAGCAACGACAAAATGCTGCATAATATCGGAAAGGTTATAGATACATATAGATATAGCTTACTTTGGTAGAGTTACTCTCAACCGCCTTAGTCATTAGCGCATGGCTTGGATGGAAGGTCCAGAATTCAATTGAGAAGTGATGGTAGAGACAACGGCAGCTTCTTTATTTGCAATGTTCGTGTCGTCGGTTAATGAAAACCCAAAGAGTTTGCAGCCAGTTTTACATGACGAAACCATATCTTGATTGCCTCTCGGTTTTGCAACTGAATCGTGAAGCCTTGAATTGTTTGACTGATTATTATTATTATTATTATTATTATGAAAATCATGCATACCAAAAGGATTTGTGCCTTCCTGAGCTAGTCCACTAGAGAAAATAGGTTTGTCGGGTAGTGAAGGCGTGAACATTCCATTTTTTGCTTCGGATATGTATGAGCCTTGGTAACGGAGTTTACTGTCCTCCTGATAGCGATTAGTGTTATCAAAATGAGAGTTTGAAACTGGATTAACAGCCTGCTGGAACATTAACACAGATGATGGAGATGACACCTGTCCAGATGTAACGGATGCATGCAAATGTGAAGAGTTGTCGTGCATCTGTGCAGGCCATCCATTTCTGGAGCCGAGCAGCTGATAACCATCGTAACGTCCAAAGCAACCATTTCCACGGGCCTCGTCAAACGAGGCTCGCCCATAGGGTGGACACGGAAAAATTTCTTGACCTTGCAAGACCTTTTGGAATCGGAAAGATTCACCAAAGCCTACGCCATTACTGGAAAAATCAGAAGTCACTTGTGGCATTCTGATATTTCCTGTTGCAGCTATCCCGGAACAGTTAGAACCGGGATAGCACCTCCCTAGCTCAAATAACCGGGGACTCTGAGCATTAATACTTTCATAAGGAGTATTGACACCCATAATTTCTTGACCTTGCAAGACCTTTCGGAACCTCAACGATTCCCCAAAGTCCGACACACCAATCCCATCTGTCAAAGTAACAAGTTGTGTCAATATTGTTGAATGAAGATGAGGTAAGAAGGTACATAATTAAAATTTTGAGAAAGTTTTCAGTAACTTACTGGGAACTGGAAATTCTAGCTTTCCTGAAGTGAATCCAATCCTACTCCTCTTCAAACTAGCTGCCATCAGGTTACTGGAAGTGGAAGCAGAACCAGATGGCTCAATTTCCCAAGGGGAAACCCTGTTATGCCTTGATGCTTCTATGTCATCCCACCTCACCTATAAGGAAGAGAAACAACATATAGCCCAAGAGTTATATTATTATATCCACAAGGATATGTCACTATCAGCTCGTAGAACCGTAGTAATGAAAATTGATTTGTTTGGATTGTTCAAGCTTAATTTACAATAAGGAAAACCAAAGAAAGAAGTAGATGTGTAAACTCTATCAATAAAAAATAGAGACCAAATAAAAAAATGGACAATAAAGCTTTTTCAGAAAAATGAAAGCAGAAATAAATTGTTTTGCCAAAAATTAGAGCACTATCCTCCTTTCTATTACGCTCCTTTTATATTCAAATTTAACGTGAAAAATAGTAGTAAGTACTAGAAATGCAAAACTAATAGGTAATCTGGAGAATCATTAGCTGCAAATCTCAGGATGAATATTGAGATTGCATCTCTCATAATGAGCTGAGCATACATCAAAAAAGTTAATATAAAACCTTTTAAATTATAATTGAAATTATATAGATTATAACACAGAGATAGACATCCCCTAAAACAATTTCATGAAGAAAAATAATAACACGCTAAAATTAGAAAGACCGCAGCCGCATACCAATAGGCATTTCCATTTTGATCCTGGCCATCTAACAGGATCCACATCACTTATTCCCGCAATTAATCCAGTGAATCTGCACATTAAGAAATTAATCCAAGATCAGTTATTGATAGGTCATTTATATGTGACGAGAACAAATGTAACAATCAACAAACCTTCGTTCTGCAGCATCTTCAGTTTCAAAACGCATCCTAAACCTCATTCCAACAGAATAAGAACAGTCAAGGCTCTTCATGAATTTGTTGACAGGTATGATGAATTCTGAAGAACTGACCCTGCTAAGGAAAGGTGATATATATAAGGCACAAGATATCCATTACAATTTACACACCATGGAGAGCAACGACGATATAACAACGGAAAGAGAGGGAGGGGTTTAAGCAGTAATAATACTAAAAATAAAAATAAATGACACTCAAAGTAGAGCTTCGGGTAAAAAACTTTGAATGCATGGAAATGATGAACAATTGGCCTGACTTTTATTTCTGTCCCATCTCATGCAAACATAAAACACCACAAAATTGTACATAGAAAACTGACAGGTGTACAGACTAACTTCACCACATGCTGTGGAAAGTACAAATAACAAGAAAAGTAAGTACCTTGGATTATAGCAAACACTGAACGCACATCTCTTTGACAAAGCATTCACAACATCCATGAGAGAGCCAGGATCCAATTGCAGACCAGAGGGAGCAGCAAAGGAACCAGAACTTTTCAACTGAACAGCCCTTCGAATCCCCAATCTCAATTCTCCATCCGCACCCCTAACATCAATTAAAAATTAAAAATGTTAGTCATGGTTAGAAATGATATTACAAGTTCATATTTGATATATTTCAGATAATGATACCTAAGAAACAACACGGCATCGCCGGACACTAACTTCTTCTTGTTCACAAATGCACTCCACCCAGTTGTGAGCAAATGCCTCCTTGGCTGCCCTGCTCGCATGAACATCGGAAATTAAACCCTGATGCAGTCCACAGGCAATATAGATAAAGTAATATATATATATATATATATATATATATATATATATATATATATGTGTGTGTGTGTGTGTGTGTGTGTGACATACCCCTGTATATATGTCGAAACCTCCACTCCAGACCATGCAAATCCTTAGCTACCAGCTCTTGTGAAGGTCTCTGCAGGCTGTAATCCTAGAGTAATAGTGGACTTTAAATTCAAAATGCTACCAAAGAAATAACCAAGCATACATAACAAATTTAAATCATGACAGAAAGCACAATTCGAAGTCGGGTGAGATCACCACATTGCAAAACATTTATACGACAGAAGCACCATTTGAATTCAGGTGAGGTCACCACATTACAAAACATTTATAAGATTACTTTCAAGTGTAACATATCAGATAAGGATGAATAAAATGAAAATAGTAAATGAAAATTTTGAGTAGGATCCCTTTGACAAGAGAAACGAATACGTCAATAGTGAAACTTACCAGGGGAGGAAAGCAATCTTCAGCTGCTCGACGAGGCACTGAGAATCCTCCATGAGTGCTAGTGTCAGAAGCTGTGAGAGTCTTGCAGAACATATGTGGTGTTGTTGACTTCACCAAAGCTTCAGTATCCTCCTCTTCTGCATCAGCATCAATTTCTCCTTCCCGAATGTTTTGCTCCGCTTGCTAAAATCAAATATCAAGTTCAAACAAAATCAAACTTAAAATCTTTCAAAAAAGGCACTACATTTAAGATGCATAATATTTCGTTTCTCTTTCACTCCCATAATGATGCAATAAGATACAATTATGATGCCCTTGTATTTTTCTCTGGCGGCGCGCTAACATACACATTGACATAGAAAATGAAATCCAATACAATTAAGCAAATTTAAGCATACACTTTTGGTTATTACACTTTTGATATCTTGAGTAGATACTTGACACACTGCTACATTAAGCAAATTTAAGCAAAATCCAATACAATTAACCTCTTCACTTAAATTTTCACTTGACCTCAAAGAGACTAAGACTAAAGCAAATTCCAACATAGAAGTTGAGACATTTTTCCTTATCACAACTTTCTCCAAACCTAAAATCTGAACCAAAATAAAATGATATCATAGATAAGCCTCACCTGATTTTCAGGAACCAACAAGACTTGGCAATACACTTCATCACTCCCTTCCTCTGCCTGCAAAGAAAAAGCACAAACATTTCAACAAAAAATCAAAATCCACAGTTCCCTTAACACATTACTCATCCAAAAGAACAATAAACAAGCAAAAGCAGCATTACAGTTTATTCAAACAAAAAGGGGGAAAACAAAAAAGGGTCACTCATAATCATACATAAATTGTTAAACTTGGAAAGTAATTAAAGAACCCTTTTCACTTAATCAATTTTCCCACCAAGAAGACATAAAAAAAAACACAAAAACCAAAACCCCAGAAGAAAAAAATTAAAAATTTGGGGAAAATAAGAAGAGAAGAAACAAAAACACTTACATGGAGCTTGACATCAAGAACACGACAGAAAACATGAGGTGGAATATTACAAGCAGGAACAGGAAAATCCTGAGCTTGTTCAAAGTGTCCTTGAGGAACATACACAACAATGCTTCCTTTCTTTGGAAGAGAGATCAAAGGGCCAGCACAAGCATGCCATAGTTCCAAACAAACAGAAGGTTGAGGAGGAACCATAGCTGAAGCAGAAGTGCTTATACCAGAGTGAGAAGAAGAAGAGGAAGAAGAAATAGCTGAAGATGGAGTTTCATCTTCCTCAGTAGTGTTAAGATCGATTAAACCCATGTGAAACAAGGTTGTGTTAACAATGTTAAGGAATCTTTGAACAAGTGGGTATGATGATGAAAAAGAAGAAGAAATTTGGAGGGAGAAGAAGATTTCATGACTGCATTTTGAGAGAGTGTGTTGTTGAGAGTAACTTTAGCATTGCTAAAAGAAGTTGTGACCCCAATACTCCAAAAAGAAAGAGACCCTCTTTCTCAGTTTCTCTCTCTTAACCTTTTCTCTCTCTCTCTCTTCCACTGAGTTATCACTCTCTCAGCTGAATTCCCTTTTGTTTCTTTTTTGGGTTTCTTTTATTTTATTACTTTATAAAATATAAAATAAAATTGGTTAGTGAATAATGGGTTTGTTTATTTTGGGGTAGCATCAAACCAAGCTTTCATTGTGATTCATATAAAAATGGGATTTTTATCCTGTTTTTTTCTTTATTATTATAATAATATTTTTGTTTAATATTTTTTAGACCCTTTTGGTAGTGTGTGAGGTGAAGCAGGAACAGATGCAGCAGTGGTGCAGTTGCTGCAATGCTGAGACTGTTGGGTGTGATGTGTGGCAGAGAGAGAAAGAGATAGAGATAGAGAGAGAAATATACAAGCTAGAAGAACAAAAGACTGTAGTAGTGGTAGTGAAAGTTATTTGTTGGTTAAAAACCAATTAATTAAATAAATAAATAAATAAAAAATAGTTTATTTGAGAGTGTACGGTATCCCTGTATTTCCGGGCGGATGTCTATTCTGTCCCCTTCTACTTCATCAAATCTCACACCTATCCTTCTCTTCTCTTCTCTTCCATGACAAATTTTAATTAGGTCATCGTCTTCTGTTATTACAACTATGGAGATTTTGTTTGTTGACCATCATGACATTCATTATCTAATATGTATAGATCATGCTCCATCTATCCACTTTTAGTACACTTCTGTTTAATGATAAAACAAAGACAAAAAAAGTTTACTTTAATTTTATTTAAACTTTTAAATTTATTTATTTATTTATTTTTTGTCAATTTAATTTTTTATCTTTTAAAAAATTTAGACGGTTGAACAACTTTACACCTATTCTATTTTTATTACAAATTTATTACAAAAAATATTACTTGATTAAGATAATGTTATTAGAATGAAAAGTTAATTGAAAAATAATAATCAGATCATGATTTTGTAAAAAATAAAATAATATGTTTAAGATTTTAGATTAAGTTAAGAATATTAACCAGCATTGATAAGTTATTTTCATTTTGGTTAGAGATTTCTTGTTGATAAATAAAGATAATGTCGAACACACTGAGTAGTGATTTATGACTATTTTTGGTCTATAATCACCGAATTATAAGTTTCTTTTCTTTTTCGTCTATTATAGAGGAGTAATTTATGATCATTTTTTAGTCCAAAATCACCTCCTCCAAATTATTTTCTTTTATCATTTTATTATATAAGTGGTTTACAGACAAATTTAGTTTTTGTTTCATTTTTTGTGATTTTTTCGTCCAGACAAATTTAGTTTTTGTTTTTCGTCTTTGTGCGACGCTTTTTAGTTTTTTCATTTTATTGTAGTGTTCGTTTCGTTTAAATTGATAGAGTAACTTTGATCAATTACAAATTTAAATCAATGATTTTAATGTCGTTAATGTTATTAATTAATTTGAATGCATGAATATGTCATACACTTAAATTTTGTCTTATTTGTAGGCGTGTTTCTATTTGGTGCTATTGACATTTGTGATGTGAGTGTTTGTTTGCGGATTCATTCTTTTTTGTTTTAGTGGATTTGTATTACATCAAAGTACTTTACCAATTTGAATGACTTAATATATGTTATTTTGATGTAAAAAAAAAAACATTTGATGTATCTAGTTTTTGTTGAAAAAGAAGGGGTAAGCCTTAAGAAACACAAAGAAAACAAAGCTAAAAGCCTTTAGGAAAGACAATCAAACTCCTATTGACCAACACAACAAGGAAGGAGAAATCAGAAGTTATATAAAAAATACAGTCGGTCTAAGAAAAAGAAATACCGCATTTAACAAAAGTATTCATTATTTGATTGGTTTCACAATGGACATCCGATATCTTATAAAAGTTATTCAACTTTACAAGCACCTCATTTATACGAGTGATAAAACCATAGCATAAATGTCTAGTAGAACAATTCTTCATATTTAAAGACTTCTCTAGAAAATGTCATCTCCAAATCATTATAGATAATCAAAATTTATATCATCGATAATCATACATACCTTAAAGCATATAAATAGCTCAAGATGAAAACACACCTTAAAAATCACTATAATCATAAACTATTCCTCCGCAAACTATTATTTCATTCGAGTGTTAGAATTATACCATCCCTATTTAAAGTTACTCAATCATCTACTAAATAATATAAAACAAACGAATGCTGAGAAAAAAATCAACACACTTGTAAGAGAATTATTAATTTGATATATCTATTATTCAGACAGATTTGAATTACGTTAGACAATTGCAGTTATATTAATATTGTAAAAAAAAAATTAACAGTTGAAATGGCACAAGTGTTGTTGATATGCAATGGGGCGTCGTTTACTACAAATTTTGGAAGTGATCTTCTGTGATTGATAGTACTAAGATTGGTGTATGTTAATATCTATGTTGAATTGATATCTATCTTGTTTTCTGTTGATTCTGAGTCACGGAGGCACCCCTATTACCCCTCATATTTGGCAGGTTTTGGTGGTTAATGTGGACTATTAACCAAAGTAACAGAGACAAATGCAAAACAAATAGATTTCGATATGGAAAGTTGCATAATGTTTTTAAGCATTTATCTTTTTCAATTTAGAAACGGCTAATTAGTTTGCCTACTTAAGTTTTGACTTTACCATTAGGGTCCTATCATCATAATTATAACTAGCTCTTTACTTAGACAAAAAGTAATGACAATTTTATATCACTCTGGCTAACCATTTATGCAACTATATGGTAAATAAATGAATAACTTTATCACTTTCTAGTCTATAGATCATAAAGTCTTTTGAGGCTCCTCTTTTTGTAAGTTTGGAGTTATTTGCTTCTTTAAATTAATGACACGTCAGTTTAATCATTGATGTCCATACTCACACCTTACTTCCCTTATGCCTCCCTAATCCCTACTACGAATAATTTTTTTTAATCTTTATTCTAAACTACATGTAACGCATCAAATTAATTCTCTTGTTTTATATCGACATCTTTTTAATTAAATGACCGTAAAAAAATTATTTTATATAAAGTAATAAAGAAAAATTCTTTTCTAAAAATATTGTTAGTCAAGCCATAATGATGTGCATGAAATGATGAAATCATAAACAAATATGTCATTTGTATGATTATTATTTATCTACGTCCGACCTACTCAACATCTACTTAAATATATTTTAATTCTTCAATGCCATTAAATAACTTTTTATTTTGAACTAATATACTCAAATTTAAGAATATGTAAATCTTAAATTAAATAATTGTAAAAATCGTCTTAATCTCAATAACATATAAAATCAACTGATATTATTTTAATCTTAATCTTATCTTAATATCTTAATTTTATTTCAACCTCAATCAAAATATTCATTTTAAACTATAATATTTTTTATACATGTCATTCAACTAATGTATTATTGGCACGTCGCCATCTTAAATCACTTATTTGTAGTCATATTAGATTTGTTTATTTTATATTAATTTTAATTATCTCATTTACTCATATAAATTATAATTTCAAATAAATGTTACAACTACGTGGAGCTTCATCCGCATAAACATCAATAAAATAATAATACTTCTTATAGTTTACAAATTTGGGTAATTTTATTTTCATTTCAATCTAAGTCATATTTTAATAACCTATATTTTATTTCAACCATAGTAGATATTATTGTCAAAACTCATC
>JBBPBP010000002.1:2659266-2759243 GCA_037974735.1 Cicer chorassanicum
TTCTTAATTAATTTTATGTTTTTAAAAAATATTTTAATGAGAACATACTCAAAAGATAGTAGAAACTATTTCAGACTTATATGTTATATATTAAAAAAGTAATTTAAACATTATAAAAATTACAATTTTTTTAAATAAATTATTTCAAAAATAATTTTTATGAGAAAATACTCATTTTTATCATCCAGAAAAATTATAGCAAAATGATATTTTATGAGAAATTATTTAAATTAATTTCTCATTTAATTTTTTTAAAAATAATTTTTTAAAATATTTACAACATAAAAATGAAATACTTTAAAAATCAATCTAAAAAAAACTATAACAATTAAGTGAATCTCTGGTCAAAATAAGAGAACTAGCCATTCATTAAACTGAAAAATATTTAGCTAAGATTTTAAACATAAAACTTAAGTACATAAAAATACATATAATTTAATTATTTAAAAAATATATATTATTTAATTATTTTTCTTTCTATTTTATTTTTTATTTTTTGTATTTTGTGACTGTCTAAATTTTATGTGCAAAATTTTGAGACTACACAAGAATTTCTCTCTTAAACCACCATCACGCCATTAAATGAATCTCTATTGTTTTTCGGGTTTGTTGGACTTTTTGTTTGTTTGTTTCTTATCTTTCTTTTGGGCTTAGACCATGTGTAATCCTTTATTCATTTAAAAACCAATAATGTTATTAAAATATAAAATGAAACATAAAAAAATCAATAATGTTATTAAAACATAAAATAAAATACAATACCGTATAAAATACAGTGGGCATCACATTTTATTTTTCATAAAATATCAAAGTATTGTGTCTTATTTTGTATTTTTATAACATTACTCTTTAAAAATCAAAGCAAATACTTATAAAATTTGTGTTATTCAAGATTTTAGGTACTAGTTTCTTGAGTTCAAGTGATTAATGAATTTAAGTTAAAGATAAAATATTTGTAAAAATTCAAATTCAAATCTTTATTGAAATAATTATTAACTAAACTTTTCTTACCTTCCAATCAAATTCTAAATTACAAAAACTCTCGTTAAGACAAAAAGAGTATTCAAAAGCAACTGTAATTTAGTATTATTATCCAATTCTTGTTGGGGCAAGTTAGATGCCCCCACATATAGACTTGTGCCATAAGTTATTAACCATATGTGTGACATTCGGCACATCAAATCCACCTGCCATGCTCTTTCTTATCATTTACCATATTACAAGTCAAAGACAAACCTTTGCTTCTACGAAAAATATTCCCTGTTATTCAATCGTATACTCTCATTTTTCTTAAGAAAATAAGTAACACAACATAAATGTAAATCATTTACAGAAAACTCTTATAATTAACCACAAGAATCAAATGCTTAGCATTGAAACGAAAATTTGTTTAAATTATAATCAGCTTCCATTGTGGTGACTTGCTGTTGCTGTTATTGACAGATAATCATCTAATTAATTATACCACAACCCATATGTTACAACTTAACATGGGTTGGCACATTAAGACGTGCACTTCATGGTCTAAAATATTTATTCTGACTTAGAAACTTATAGTTTTTACAATGTGTTCTTTCAAACATCATTCAGAAGTCTTTTGTGAATTTTATATTGTAGAATTCTACAGCTTAGAACATAGTCTAAAATTTTCTCCTTTTGTTAACATGATGTATGGATGTAATCATATAACCATATAGAAGAATAAGATACATTGCTTTACATATATATTTATGTATCACTGAATTTGTCTTTCATTATAAAAAATTGTTGTTTCATAAGTTAAGGTTGTTCTTTGCCATCTGAAACTTGCTACCTTGAGATCTAGTTGTAAGATGCAATGGCCTTGAATTAGAGTCAAGATAATGGAGAATCAGAACCATAACAATTGAGCAAATAAACATTGGAATTGGACCAAAAAACCAAAGCAATAAATTAAGTGCAAAATAGAGAGCTCTGAGACCAAGTGACCAAAAATCACCACCCCTTATAACTGCTAATTCAACACTACTAACTGGAAAAAAGCTATCTGGTGTGCTTATCAAATAGTTTGCATGAACAAAGTGTCTTGCTGATTGAATAAAGCACGAGAAAGCAAGGAGGAAGCAGGTTAGTAAGCAAATGTACTTGATGGAAATTGTGGTTGCTTTTGTGTCACCATAGATTAATTGACTTTGGAACAAAATATTGGAACTATTTGCAATCCAAGCTCCAATTAGAGAACAAAGAGTCAAAGAGACTGAGGCCAAGAATGTTGCAGCTGTTGTGTTGGATTGAATGACAGATAGAGCTGTGCTAACATCCCTTTTGTCAGCCTGATCATTCATTACAAAGTTTAAAAACAAGCTTAAGAAAATTAAAAGATGTTTCCAATGAAATCATAGGAAGGATAAGGATTATACTTGCCTGCATAATTCTGTCAACCCATGCTCTTATATCATTGTTCACAAATCCCATGACAGTGGTGTGAGGCCTATTAATATATCTGTGAAGCAGAAAGAGGTGATAAGAAAACATGATCAGCAACCCACCAGGGACTAAAATCAAATCCAAATACTCCTTATGGAACTTCATTTACACTTTCTTCCTTCCTAGGAATCTAAATTGAGGAGTAGGATAAAATTATCAAGGCCTTCTGTTATAAACAAAAAACTAAGTGGAGTCCATGATCATCATTCATATTTACATTTAATTTGCTTGATGGGCCATTGACTTTTAGACTTATAATTTGGCAACCAATTGCAACTTGCTATAATTTTCCACCCTATTTTATTCTCAACCATTGGCATTATTGATTAGCACAGCTAGAACACTAACTAACGAAAGAAAGAAGTTGCTTGGGGAAAGGGGAAACTTTTGGACTTAGAAACAAGTTTTGTACTCCAAATTGTTATAATGTAAATGGTATAAATCACTCTCAATGCACCTGAATAATTAAAAGTTATATAATACATAAAAAAGGAAACAAGAGGAACCTAAGTACAAGATGTGCCTAGGTTCAGCAAAAGTATGTAAAAATACAGTAAGAAGTTCTGCATAACTGTAAAAAAAAAAAGAAATAAACTAACTAATCCCCCACGTCATGAACCAACACAAAATAACAAAACAAATGAACAATGAACCGAAAAATAACAGTGGATCAGTTCCTATATCCAGCACCCGTCATTTACCTATTTCAAATTTCTCATGTATAATGAGCCTATCACATCAAAAAAGAATTCATAGCAGAGGCAGCAAACAATTGAAGTAGAATAACTAGCATCCTCACAGGAACATTTTATAACTGCAACACTTCTGGATGACATGTTTGTGGACAGGTTTATTTGAAGGTGAAGTTATGCTGTGGGCATTGTGGCGTGTTATTATCAATGTGACGAATCTTTGAAAGCACAACTCTTGGGACTCCTAAGGTGAAGCAGTAGAATCATAGCAATTTGCCTGAACCAGGAATCATTACTACATTATTCTTTAGATTTACATGAGTTTAAGTGCTGTTACAAAAAGATAAAGTGCTGTTACAGAAGGATAAAGCTGAAGCTAATAACAAAATGTTGTTACAGGAATATAGAGCTATATACAGACAAGGCTAAAACAGATTTACAAATTACAAATTCAAAATCAATAGCAAAAAGATTAGGCTACAACAGATTTACAAATTCAAAATTAATATAAAAAAGATACGATAGCAGTAGCCATACTTTGTGAGAACTCCAATAAAAAAAGCGATGGCTGCAAATCTGTGAAGCATCATTTTGAGAGGGCATAGGAACCTGCTGATGCCTAGCGAAAATTATTTGGAGTGGTCTGTCCAGCTCTGTGCACATTCACATTTGGTGCTTAGGTAAATTAGCTACCACCCATAACTGATCAAGAAAACTAATTCCTATGTTTCATGCAACATAGGAATCTAAAATTACAACATTTTAGATGCTTAAACTAAGTAGCAAAGACCATCAAAAGCATGGGATATGTGCTAGGCCGTAAAAAACGTGCCTTGAAAATTTGAATTAGTTAACTCCTGCATTAACAAATAGAACTTATATGTAACATAAATTTCATTAAAGACAAAAAATAAGTAGATTTTAATTACTGAGTTAACAATGCCAACAAACCTTGCATCACATTAGTAGATGTCTCAAGCTTTCTAGAAAATATTGGGTCTGGATTATTTTCTATACACAAAAAGGAGCTAGAGTCAATGGCATAAGAAGGCATCGTTAGGAAGATACATGACAATAAGTATCGCGAAGACGTAAGAACATACCTATAGAGCCATCCAGTATGGATTTTCCTTCATGAGTGTTCAGCTACATATCCCAGAAGCGGTTTAAAATGGAAATCCTGATCAACTCAAATTGAATATATGAAAAATAGTCCCCCTACTAGTATCATAATCTCCAACAACAACAACTAACGAGTATGATATGTTACCATAAAGTGAAATGGACTATCCGAATTAGGCTTGTATGAAGCACATGATTTCATCATCTCACAAGCCTAAGAGCCTACAGCAAGCCAAATAACATGTAATGACTGAATTAAGTGGTAAAAACAAACTTATATTAAAATCATGTCTTTTACTAAAAGAATTGAAATGAATTACACACTTATTCAGCAAGTAGCTTTGTTTAGCCTTCTCTCAGCAAAATTTTCTGTGATGGGTCCTGCAAATGTGAAATATAACATTTGTTGTGACCCTGCATTTTAATGAATGGAGCGCCCATTTAACCTTGTACAACGACCTGCAAACAACAGGGAAAAGACTGTTAACTATATTCTTAGTAAGTTTAATATATGGCTTAAAAATATATAAATGCTTACTGTATATAAAAGTAGATACAAAAGGTGGAATAAATTTGCTGGGCTGGTGGTAGGATATTCATATAATTTTAATAGTTTAAAAGATAATGAAAAAATTTGATGTGGAAATAAATGAAATTGGGCAAGTGGCATTTACGAGAGGCAGGGCAAAACAATTACCAGTTGAAAACCCAAGTTGAAGCTTGAGAAATCTATCTGTTGTCAAACACAATGCTTTTGATGTGGGAAATTTTGGGCCAAATTTGCGGGTGATTCATGCGGCACCTTTCTTCCAGCAGTGGACATCCAATGATTTGAAGTTGTGTTAAAGTAGCAGGCAGCCTTTCTCCCGCCATATTCTCCAGCTTGGAACAATTTCGAATTGCTAATCGTTGGAGGGACGTGAGGTGGAGAAGCTCTGTGCAGTCCAACGTGTGCAAACTTGACATATTCTTTAGCTTTAGAGAGGTAAGGGAGGGAGGCAGCAACGCAAAACCCTTATTGGGGAAGGACTCCACACCATCACATACTTCATCAATTGTAAGATCGGTGAGCATGTCCATCAAACTTAGAGATGGGCTCCTCATTAACTTCTCACATTTACGTATAACAAGTGATCTCAAGCTAGGCGGCATACCACCTTCACAAAACGTCTCCATTTCTGGGCAATCACGCATACGCAGGACTTCTAACTTTGGGAGAAGAGTATTTGCATGACAAGGCAATGACTTTAAATTAACACATTTTTTGATATCCAATGTTCTCAAGTTGGGCACAGACAATCCATCTCTTGGAAATGAAACTAATTTAGGGCAGTTGAAAATGAAAACATCGTTGAGATTTTGAAGAATCTTCGAAGCGGATATACATTCTAGATTTTCACACCGGTTGATGCTGAGAATACTGAGGTTGGGAAAGGTCTCCAGTGGGAGGTTTGTCAGAGAATCACAACTACGAAATATATACAATGATTGAAGTGACTCGTGCTGCTGGTTTTGCTTTGGGAAATCTAGATTTCTACAATTTTCAATTAACAAACTGTTCAAGGATGCGGGTAAACAATCTCCAGGAAACGATAACGCAGACGAACAATTCCTGATCGCTACCATTTTCAGGGAAATCGGTAGGGTGATGGCAATGAGTTCAAAGAAGAACTCTGTTGTCTCTCTTCCATGAATTTCGATCTCTTCCAATGAAAGGGGTAGCTCTCGCAACACTACTTTATTGTTACTACATATCTCTAATTTGCGGATGGCAAGAGCCCGTGGGAGAGAAAAAGCAAGTTGGTCGCATTGTGAAATCTGAATTGTTTCCAAAGCAGGAAGATGAGATGGCAAATCTCCCCGCAATAAGGGACAACGACGAATCAAAAGAGATTTGAGTACAGGAAAATAAGCATTTGACTCATCGGGATGATACCACACTTCCCAACATGGCATGTCAACAAATGCTAGATGTTCAAGGGAGGGAAAGAGAATCCCCGAAAAGGAATCACCGTATTCAGATCCAATAGTCTCCAACATACTCATTCCAAAGATGTTCAAGTCCTTGAGAGAGCGTAATTGTCCAATTGGTGGAAGAATACAACAATTATGACAATCAAATAGACACAACTTAGTCAAATTTCGGTAGGAAGGATCTCCAACCCATTCTGGAAATCTCGTGCCTCTATATCTCCATATAGTCACCTTTTTTAGGTTCTTGGCAGGTTGTAACTTGTTTAGTATATCCATCTCACTCTGTGAATTTGTAAATTGGTCTTTTGCATTATCAGACCATTCAAAACACAAATTTTCAAGGTACTTCTTATCCATTATTTTCGCTTCTGATGCTTCAAAGTTGTTGGTAACATTCTCTAATTTACTAATGAAAAGTGATCCGTGAAGATTTGACAGTGTTCCCAGTTCCTTGATCCCTTTCTCTTTATGTTTGCCCACAACAAAGCAACTCAAATATTGCAAATTGTTTAATTTGCTGATTTCTCTAGGCATATCTTCTAACTTTGGAGTGAAGCAGATATCAAGATAGCGCAAATTCACAAGCTTTTCCATGCCATTGGGAAGTTTGGTTAGTTGATCACAACGGCGCAACTTGAAGGTTTGTAGATTATGCAAATTACACAATGACTCCGGTAGAGTCTTTATATTTGTAAAAGAGAGATTCAAATAACGCAAATGAATCAGTTCATCTATCGAGTCAGGCAATGCATTAAGATCTCGAGAACCTTGAAATGACAAAACTCTCAAGCACTTCAAATATGACAAAACGATGCACAATGCCTTTTCATTGTTGAATGGAGTAAGTCTAAAATCGATTGTCAAGAAGGTCCTAAGATGTTTTGCTCGGTCAAAAATCTCAAAGTTATCCGTCACCGAATCACTTAAATTGTTAAATGATAAATGACGAGTCTTGTTACCAATCTTCATTTCTTTCCCAAGTTCTTCGGTTCTAAAGTAGAATTCTGCCCCAATCAATGTTGCTAAATCATGCACCAGATCATGCATCACAAAACGCTGGAAGCGGTTTCCACTTCCAAAACGTTGAAAAAAAGATCTTGAAGCTAAATCATTAAAATACTCATGACCAACTTCTTCCAAAGTCTTTCCATTTTTTGGAGGCTGTAGAAGATCTTCTGCCATCCACAACAAGATCAAATCTTCTTCATCAAATTCATAATCCTTAGGATACAAGGAGCAATAAACAAAGCAGCGTTTCAAATAGGGAGGGAGATAATGATAACTAATTCTTAGTGCTGGAATGATCTTACTCTGCATTTCATCAATTTCCCAAATATTACTATTGAGTATATTATCCCAATCCCTGATGTCACGTTTCCGTCGCAACAAACCCCCAAGTGATTGTGCTGCTAAAGGCAATCCCTTACATTTTCTAACAATCTCTTTGCCAATTTCTTCGAGATCCATATTCATAGTGGATTCTTCTTGAGAAAGGCAAGCATGGTTTGCAAAGACAGACCAACAATCCTCATCAGACAATTGCTTAAGAGAGTAAGGTTGAAGAGTTTGGACCATAGAAACAACCTTTTGAATACGGGTTGTTACAAGAATTTTACTTCCTTTAGCTCCGCATCGAAGAGGCTTTATAAGAGAATTCCAACTGTCATAATCTTCGGTCCAGACATCATCCAGAACAATTAAGAACTTTTTTCCGATCAACTTATTCTTCAAATCTTGCTGAAGAATATTCAAGTTATTTGTGTTACAAGCAATTCTAACTTCCTCTGCAATGGCCTTTGTAACCTTCAAAACATCAAAATCATCAGAAACACAAACCCATGCTTGAACATCAAATTTGTGTTTTATAGTGTCATCATGGTTGTACACAGATTGGGCTAATGTTGTTTTGCCCACACCACCCATGCCAACTATAGGGATCACAGAAATCTTATCACTATCATCATCATCACCATCATGTAACAGTAATTTGAGTATGGCATCTATGTCTTGATTTCTACCAAATATGTTAGATGATCCATGATCTAGAGAGGTTGATGGAGTTCTCCAAGAAGAGTGGTGGTGAGTTGCAATATGTTGAAGATTAAGAATATCTTTAAGTTTGAGAATGGATTCAAGCCTAGCAACTGTATCTTCCAACTTACGAACTATATCCCTTTCTTCAAAGTTGAAAAAGCGAGACAAGTAGCTTGAAGCAGTAGTACTCACCTCTCTGTTCTTCTGAGTAGTAGCAGCTTTGGTAGAAATGTGATCGAGAAGGTCATCAGCAAGATAGAGAACATCTTTGAGGTCATCAAGCCAGTTGTTAACAGCAGAGTCTTTGATCTGTTTTAGTTCAGCATCATTCAAAACAGCTTCAACAGCATAAAGAGTGTTTTTCAACCTTTGGATCAAATTGACATCAAGCTTATTTCCAGTGATGAAATTAGCAAACTGAGGAGAAGCAAGCCTGTCGAGAAGAACTTCAATGAAAGCAGAGAGAAAAGCTCCACCCAACGCAGCCGCATCCATGATTTAGAAAGAGAAGAGAAGTGATTACAAATCAGAGAAGAATTGTTTGTTGCAGCACTCACTAAGATCAGATCGGCTCTTTACCAAAGTGTGATTACGGTCCAGACAAATACAACGATTGTTGGGTCAACTATCAAGTACTAGGAAACAAGAATAGGGTGCTTAATTTATTTCCACTTGAATCAAAATAAGAAAACTTAACTCCAATCAACAAGATATTTCTTTAGTTTTGTCATAGAAAATCTTTAAATTGCTTTCTAAATTGTCACTTCTTTTATATATATATATATATATATATATATATATATATATTGGAGTTTGTATACTTATTTGTATTTGTATTGGAGTTTGTATACTTATTTATTAGAAATAAGTATACCAATTTTTTTTATTCGTTATTTAAATATTGTTTCGAATAAATTAGTTTATAATGATTATTTAAATTTATATTACACATTTTTCTATATTTGTTGGCTCACGTTTTTGTAACGTTAATTTGACGTTAATGACAAAAAATAAAGTTTTTGAATATTACAGGAATAAAATTCAAACAAATATTTTTCACAGACTAAAGTTGTTAAATTTACAAGAACTAAAACTAAAAATGGTTATATTTACAAGAATAAAAAACATATTTAAACGAAGAGTAAATAATCTCTAAAAGTAATTTGAAATATTTAAAGGATTATTTGATTATGTTGGGTGAACTCACTCTCCAAGTGAAACCCATCAATTTTATTATTATTATTATTATTATTATTATTATTATTAAAGAAAAGAAATAAACAAAAAAAACATTTTTGGGTAAGACCCATATAAAGAAGAAAAAAAAAAAGGATTTTGAAATCTCTAAATAAGAAAAAGCTAAGATAATAGTGTGGTAGAGAGAAAAAAAATGGAAGAAAGGTGTGGCGACAGTAACATGAGGAGGAGAAGAAAATTAGTTTCGGA
Source organism: Cicer chorassanicum (assembly GCA_037974735.1). Taxonomy (NCBI): domain Eukaryota; kingdom Viridiplantae; phylum Streptophyta; class Magnoliopsida; order Fabales; family Fabaceae; genus Cicer; species Cicer chorassanicum. The sequence continues at coordinate 2,669,001 of JBBPBP010000002.1, forward strand.
CGATAATAAGTGTGTAGCAAACTTGCACAATTTTGTTTATAGTTTTAGTATGTTATTTCTATTACTGAGTTTGTTCTTCTAATGTACAAAGATGAGGATTCAATGGTAGAACATATGAGTATTTTTCAGAATACACTGAATTAGTTGACCAAAGCATATATCAAATTAGATGATGATTTGCGAGCGTTGTTATTGTTGAGTTCCTTGTCTAATAATTGAGAAGTCCTTGTTGTGACATTGACTAATTCAACTCCAAGAGGAAAGTTGAAAATGTCAACAGTTAAAGACAACATGTTAAATGAAGAAACTCGAAGAAAGGAATGTGGTTTTCCTCAAAGTCAGAAGCACTAGTTACAGAGTCACAAGGGAGAAGTTGAAGTAGAAATGCCGATTTACAAGGAAGGCGGGGTTTGAATTGTAAATGTTCCTAATTAAAATTTCCTATAAAAACTTAAGAATTTAACTCAAGAATGATCTTGGTTGAGTAAACAAAGAACGTTCTTGGTTTTTGCCAGAAAACGGAGAACGTTCTTGGTTAGTTAAAATCAGAAATTCAGTTTATATTTTTTAACTTAATAATTAATCAGACTTAATTAATAGGCTTAATTAATATGGAGATAAGAGTTCTGATTGGCCCACCTAGACTTGTTGTTTTGATTGGCCCAAAAAGATCTATGTGAAGCAATTCAAGAGTTCTGTTTGTAGTTATAAAATCCTTTGAATGAAAATTGTTCTTGACTTGCTTTCCTTTTGCACATGCTTCGCATACTTTATCTTTATCAAAGTTCAGTTTAGGCAATCCTCTAACAAGGTCTAGTTTAGATATTTTTGAAATTGTTTTCATGCTTATTTGACCTGTCCTTTTATGCCAAATCCATTTATCTTTATCGATTGACATAAAACAAGATTCTTCAGAGAGTTCTTCAAGGTATAAGACATACACATTTTTCTTTCTATTCCTAGAGAAGAGAACTTCTCCATATTCTGTTTTCCTAACTTCACATACTCTTTGTTTAAAGATAACTTCAAAACTATTGTCACATAACTGACTTATGCTTACAAGATTATGTTTCAAACATTCAACATATTGAACATCAATTATTTGAGCAGAGTTTGCCTTACCAATAGTTCTTTTACCTTTAATCTGAGCCTGATTGTTGTTTCCAAATGTTACCGAACCTCCATCTTTCTTGACAAATGACACAAAGCAGTTTTTATCTCCTGTCATATGTCTTGAGCAACCACTGTCCAAGAACCAAGGCTTTTTCTTGACATTTGGAAATCCAACCTGCATAAGATGTTACATCAACTTTAGGTACCCATTTGGTCTTGGGTCCTTGAGAGTTAGTTTGAAAATTTGATTTCTTTTTAAAGTAGCAGGTTGATTCTAGATGACCATTTTTGAGACAGTAGGAACACTTGATTGTTGATCTTGGAGAGAATTTCGAAATCTGAGATTTAAATAGTTTTGAATTTGATTTTGAAGAAGTTCCAAATCGTTCTCCCTTTTTTAGACTTTCTGGAGAAAGTTATGCTTTTGTTCCAGAACATTCTTTTTTTTGAGAATAACTTGGAAAACGTTCTCCCTTTTGTAAGTTTCTTGAAAATGGTTATGCTTTTGTTCCAGAACGATCCCCAAATTTTGAAAAATCCTTTTGCTCTTGATCTTCTCATCCCTTTTCTAAAAGTAACAAGCAAATTCCAGATGTTCATTTTTTTTACAATATGAACATTTGGTTTTGCATTTATCTTCCTTTGTTTCCAGAACAAAAAAGTTTTCATACATTTTCGTTTTCTGAGTTTTATCAAAACCAATACCAACTTTATCAAAGATTCCTACTTGAAATCCCATGATTTTTTGAAATATTTCAGTGGCTTTAGTAAAATTTAATAAGTCATTTTTAAGAATTTCATTTTCAGTTTTAAGGAGAACGTTTTTCGTTTTAGCTGCAGAACGTTCTTGACCTCTCTGACTTTCAAAATTTTGTTGTTGTCTTTCTTTCGGTTCTTGAATGATATTTTTGAGAACATAATTCATAGCCTGAGCTTTTTATTTTTCTTTATAAAATTGTTCTTTTAAAGAACTACATTTTTGAATAAGAAGGTTTGAATAGTTTAGCAAGTTATCAAATTCTTTTCCCATTTGTTTACATAAATAGCAAGGTTCAGAATTTGTTATCTCATCTTCTTCTGTATTTGCCATCAAGCATATGTTGGCTTCTTCGCCTTCTTCTGTATCTGATTCTTCTATATCATCCCACGTGGCCATCATGGATTTCTCTTTAAAAGGGAACCTTTTTGGTAGCTTCTTATTTAAGGGACATTCTGCTTTGTAATGTCCTAATTTATTACATCCAAAACATGTGATTTGGCTCTTGTCCACTTCTGTTTTGGGATTTTTGTTTTGAATTCCCTTTTTGATTTGGTCTTTTCTTTTCATCATTCTTTGTATTCTTCTAGTGAGAAGAGCAATTTCTTCATGAGTATCTTCTTGTCCAATTTCTTTTGGTTCCTCATCTGTTTGTACTGTGACACTTTCTTGAGATGATTGCCTTTGCTTTCTTGACTGGTTTGTCTTCTTGCATCAATACTTCATGTGCTCTTAAGGTTCCAATTAGTTCCTCCAAGGGAAGTGCTTCAAGGTTCTTGGCCTGACTTATAGCTGTTACCATCGGTCTCCATATGATTGGAAGACACCTCATGATTTTTCTTACTCTATCTTGCACTGAGTAAGCTTTGCCAAGAGAACGCATTTCATTCCCTATTGTTGTGAACCTTGAGTACATTTCATCAATAGTTTCCCCTTCTTGCATTTCGAACAGTTCAAACTTTCTTATGCCAATGTCTATTTTTGTTTCTTTGACATGACTTGTTCCTTCGTGATGAGTTTGTAGTGTATCCCATACTTCTTTAGCAGTTGTGCATTCATCAACTCTTTCACTTTCTTCCTTGCTCAAGGCACATGATAAGAATAATTGAGTTTTAGAGTTTAGAAGTACGTTAGTTTTATCTTCAGCTTCCCAGTCTGCTTATTTCTTTACAACAGAGGTTGAATCATTTTGATCAACTATTGGTATGAAATCTCCATCTGTAATGATGCGTCACATTCCTGTATCTTGAGATTTCAGAAACAGCTGCATCTTATTCTTCCAGAAGTAGTAATCTGTTCCATCAAAGTAAGGTGGTCTGTTTGAAAATCCTCCTTCCACAATGTATTTTGCTTTTGATATTTTTTCGTTTAGATCTTTACTCTAGCACTTGTTAAACTGTTTACTCTTCAGAGACCTTGCTCTAATGCCAATTGAAGTAGAAATGTCGATTTACAAGGAATGGAGTTTGAATTGTAAATGTTCCTAATTAAAATTTCATGTAAAAACTTAAGAATTTAACTCAAGAATGATCTTGGTTGAGTAAACAGAAAACATATAACGTTCTTGGTTTTTACTAGAAAACGGAGAACGTTCTAAGTTAGTTAAAATTAGAAATTCAGTTTATATTTTTTTAACTTAATAATTAATCAGGCTTAATAAATATGGAGATAAGAGAAAGAATACCATACAAGGATGTATCCTGGTTCACCCAACTTGGGCTACGTCTAGTCCTCACAACTGTGAGATTTTCACTAAATGTTCAAAACAGAGAACAATCTTGGTTTACACCACTTCTCCAGATCAACCTTGATCTGTTACACAACAAGTCCTTTCCACCCAAAAGGCTTTCGAAACAATCTCCTATCAGTCTTTAGATAGGAGTTTACCCTTTACCTTTTAACCTTAAAAGGGTTTTTTACAATCTACTCAAACTATACTCAACTCTTGTAGTTTGAGTTTTACACAATAATGATAAGATTGTTTTGATAGAATCCGAGATGTCTCAACTCTTGTTTGAGATTAGATTCTTTATAAAAGATTCAGTACAAATCTAACAAAAGATTGAAATATAATCATAACAAATTCTTCTTGAGGAAGTGAGAATTTCAGGTATGTGAATGATTTAATGAGACTTGTTAGCACTTGAACTTCTGCGTTTTCTTGAGCATTGATCTTCCTTTTATAGGCTTTTAGGACATTTAATAATGGTAAAAAAGAGCTGTTGGTAGTGCTCTTGTCAGTCTTGACCAAAGACCAAATCATATGATAAAAAATGTTCTAGCTTTTGAATATTCTGGGTTCTGTTGATTGGACTGATTTTCTTCGTTCTTGCCAGTCTTCTCTTGAGTTTTAATGATCCTATATTCTTCAGATATTTCTATTGATGCCATCAGTTTAATATGCAATTTTGATTCTAGCAAAACAGGCTGAAGAATTATGGTAATCTATTGCAGAACGATTGTTGAACATTCTGGAGAATGTTTGATCATTTTGGAGATTGATACTTGATCTGGAGATTTAATCTTGATCATTATGGATGCTTTCCTGATCGTTCTTGAGGGTGCACTAATGTCCTTCATATCTCAAGATCGTTCATCGTTCTTGGCAATCAATTTGGAGAAAGATCAGTCTTGTTTGATCTTGCCTAATTCAATATCTTTTTCTTTTGTGATTCGAATCGTTTCTTTGACTATAATGGATCCTGTTTGTTCCTTGGACAATACTGATAATATTAGTGTTAATTTCAGAAGCAATATCTTCTTTTAATCAGTGGAGATTGATTGTTCTTGAAGTTGACTTGATCATTCTTGGACTTGGAGAACATTCTCCGTTTTCCAGATTTTGTCAAGAATGTTTTCCATTCTTGTCTGTTCAGATATTTGCCTTTTTATGCTGATTTATTTGCTTTGTTTAAATCGTATCTTTAATTTAATACACTCAAAAGCACAAGTTAAATTAACATAACATTTAGAATCATAATTAACGTTCTTAATTAACCTTTGTTTATTGTCATCAAAACTTAAATTGAGAGTTTGTCTTAACATAAGTCAATCTAAACACTTTCATAAATGCGACAACTTTGAAATTCGTAGAAAGTAAAGAAACAAGTCGACGGTTAGAAAGAAATGACATGCTACAACTGTGGCAAATCAGATCACATAAAAAGAAATTGCAAGTTCCTTAAGAGAGATCAATCAAGGGAAAGAGATGAAGACAAAGAGAAGAAAAATGATAAAGATACAGCAGTAGTTGCATCTTTTAGTGATGTCTACATTTTTTGTGATGATAATTCCATAAATCTTGCATGTCATGATTCAACTTGGATTATTGATTCGGGTGCCTCATATCATGTTACTCTTAGGCATGATTTCTTCTCATCTTACAATGTTGATGATTTTGGCACAATAAAAATGAGAGATGAAGAAGTATGTAAAATTATCGGTCTGAGAGATGTTTGAGTTGAAACTGGGATTGGTTGCAAACTAAAATTGAAGAATGTTAGAAATTTTCCTGTTATTCATCTCAATTTGATTTCGGTTAAAGTCTTGGATATTGAGGGTTATCACACTTAATTTGGTGGTGGTGATATATGTAAAATCACCAAAGGGTCTATAGTGGTTGCAAAGGAGCAAAGTTATATTTCTCTCTGTAGGATGCCTACGAAGCTATACAAGGAATAAGTGAATGCAATTGAAGATGCCTCTTCTGATTTATAGCATATGCGCCTTGGTCACTTGAGTGAGAAATGACTCAACATGCTTGCAACCAAAAGTTTTCTTCCTGTGGAAGGTACGTCTCTAAAAAAAGCATTCATTGTTTTGCTGGAAAACCACATAGAGTTTCTTTTCATAATATTGGTCCTCATATGAGGCAAAATATTCTAGATTTAGTTCTTACTATGGTTGCATGATGGATAATAAATCTCTTGGTGGTGCATTATATTTTGTTACTTTTATTGACGGCCACTCTAGAAAAGTGTGAGCTTTTCCTTTGAAATATAAAGATCAGGTACTTGAAGTCTTCAAGCATTTTCATGCAAGTGTTGTATGAGAAACGGGAAGGAAATTGAAATGTGTTTGATTAGATAACAAGGTGAATACAGAGGTCCGTTTGAAGAGTATTGTAGAAAATGATCTGCAGAGGTTCGTTGGATGGCTACACAAATGCATATATGGTAGGTGATCTTGATTCTAGAAAATAACTTTTGGTTATATGATGATGTTTACAAGCGGAGCTGTGTCTTGGCAATCAAGGTTGTTAAGACAAACTCTCAAATTAAGTTTTGATGAAAATAAACAAAGGTTAATTAAGAATATTAATTATGATTCTAAATGTTACGTTAATTTAATTTGTACTCTTGAGTGTTTTTATTAAAGATAGGAACCAAATAAAACTAAGAAATCAGATCAAAAATTAAACAGAACATTCTTGATCATAAGCTGTACAAAACAGAGAATGATCTGCAGAATCAAGATTGATTGTCGCAACCACTTTACCAATCTTTCTCCATCACTTTAACAAATATTTTGCCTTAATTCTTTATACCAATTTGATCAGTACATGGCAAGGAATAGATAGGAATCATTATTACTTAAAACGGTTCTCGAATCACTAAGATAAATCATCATGAATTTAAGCATGTCAAATACGAACTGTAACTTTCTCCAATCTGGAACTGTCAAGAAAGTTGAAACAAGACTGAACTTCAAGATTAATTATAAGTCCTCAGATTGTCCAGAAAACTATCAGACCAGATTGATCATCAATCTCCACTTTTAATCAACGTTCTCCGTTTTTGAGAAGAACGATCTCCGTTTCTGCAGAAGAAGACTTCTCAGTTCTGCAGAAATTATTCACTCTTTTCCAAACAGTTTTGGATCGAATCAAGTGTTCAGATCAAAGCCCAAGTATTCAGAACTAAATGCTCAAATCATCTATAAAAGGAAGGCAATTTCGCAAGCATCATTCAGAACTTCAAGTACCAAGTATTCTCATTAAATCACATTCACTTGCATTCTTGAAGCTATCTCATTCACAAAAGAAATCAGGCTGAAATCATTTCATACTTCCAGATTATCTTACTGAGTTCTTTTATTCTGAATTTATTCTCAAACAAGAGTTGAACATTCAACCAAACCTTTTAAATCATTATTGTGTAAACTCATAACTATAAGGATTGTTTATAGTTTGAGTGTGATTAAAAGAGTTTACTGTAAAATCCTAGCAGATTAGTTAGGTGACTTGATTGAATCCTTTCTAGGTGGAAAGGAAGTGTAGTTACAGATCAAGGTTGATCTTTAACTGTGTAACCAGAAGATTGTTCTTCGTTCGTTGAACACTTAGTGAAAATCTCACAGTTGTGAGGACTGGACGTAGCCCACGTTGGGTGAACCAGGATATATCTTTGTGCGGTATCTCTTCCTTATCTCTATTTATATTCAGTTATTTTTATTGTCAAACTTAATTAGAGAAACTAAAAAAAAAACTGTGTTTTTAACTAATCAAGAACGTTATCCGTTTTCTGTTTCAGAACCAATAACGTTCTCCGTTTCTGTTTTCATAACCAAGATCATTCTTGAGTTATTTTTTTCTTAAGTTTTTAACAGGAAATTTTAAATAGGCAATATTACAATTCAAACCCCCTTCCTTGTAACTTGACTTTGCTACTTCAATTGGCATCAGAGCAAGGTCTCTAAAAAGAACACTTTAACCAAGTGCTAGAGAAAAAGATCTAGAAGAAAAAATGTCAAAAACAAAATACATTGTTGAAGGAGGATCCTCAAACAGGCCACCATATTTTGATGGAACTGATTACTACTTTTGGAAAAACAAGACGTAGCTGTTTCTAAAGTCTCAAGACACAGGAATGTGGCGCATCATTACAGATGGATATTTCATTCCAAGAGCTGATCAAAATGATTCAAACTTTGCCAAGAAGGAAAAAATCGACTGGACATCTGAAGACAAAACTACGGTACTCTTAAACTCTAAAGCTCAATTATTTTTATCGTGTGCTTTGAGTAGGGAAGAAAGTGAAAGAGTCGATGATGGAACTGATTACTACTTTTGGAAAACACTCAAACAGGCCACCATATTTTGATGGAACTGATTACTACTTTTGGAAAAACAAGATGTAGCTGTTTCTAAAGTCTCAAGACACAGGAATGTGGCGCATCATTACAGATGGATATTTCATTCCAAGAGCTAATCAAAATGATTCAAACTTTGCCAAGAAGGAAAAAATCGAATGGACATCTGAAGACAAAACTAAGGTACTCTTAAACTCTAAAGCTCAATTATTTTTATCGTGTGCTTTGAGTAGGGAAGAAAGTGAAAGAGTCGATGAATGCACAACTGCTAAAGAAATCTGGGATACACTGCAAATTCATCATGAAGGAACAAACCATGTCAAAGAAACAAGAATAGACATCGACATAAGAAAATTTGAGTTGTTCGAAATGAATGAAGGAGAAACCATTGATGAAATGTATTCAAGGTTCACAACTATAGTGAACGAAATGCGATCCTTGGGAAAGGCTTACTCAGTACAAGACAGAGTAAGAAAGATCATGAGATGTCTTCCAGTCATACGGAGACCAATGGTAACAGCTATAAGCCAAGCCAAAAACCTTGAAGTGCTGGCACTAGAAGAGCTAATTGGAACCTTAAGAGCACATGATGTATTGCTACAAGAAGATAAACTTGTCAAGAAAGGAAAAGTAATAGCCTTAAAAGCATATCAAGAAAGCATGCCTAACCAAATAGAAGAAGAACTAGAAGAAAAAGGTCAAGAAGATGCTGATGAAGAAATTGATCTTCTCACTAGAAGAATTCAAAGAATGATGAGAAGGAGAGACCAAATCAAGAAGGGATTCCCAAACAAAAGAGAAAATCCCAAAACAGAAATAGACAAAAGCCAAATTACATGTTTTGGATGTAATAAGTTGGGACATTAAAAATCTGAGTATCCTCTGAACAAAAGAATACCAAACAGATTTCCTTTCAAAAAGAAATCAATGATGACCACATGGGATAACTCAGATGAATCTAATGAAGAAGAAGATGAAGAAGCCAACATATGCTTAATGGCAAACACTAAAGAAAATAAGGTTGGTTCTCAAGGTGTCAAGAAAAAGCCATGGTTCTTGGACAGTGGTTGTTCAAGACATATGACAGGTGATAAAAAATTGCTTCATGTCCTTCGTCAAGAAAGATGGAGGGTCAGTCGCTTTTGGAAATGACAACCAAGCTCGAATCAAGGTAAATGGACAATTGGTAAGAAAAACTCTGCTCAAATAACTGATGTTCAATATGTTGAAGGTCTGAAACATAATCTCTTAAGCATAAGTCAATTGTGTGACAATGACTGTGAAGTTATTTTCAAACCCAACCTATGTGAAATCATAAAAACAAAATCTGGTGGAAAACTACTTTCTGGAACCAGAAAGAAAAATCTTTATGTATTATATCTTGAAAAATTGCCTGATGAATCCTGCTTCATATCTATTGATAAAGATAAATGGATTTGGCATAAAAGGGCAGGGCATGTCAGCATGAAAACCATTTCTAAAATTTCAAAATTAGAACTCGTCAGAGGGTTACCAAAACTGAATTTTGAAAAAGACAAAATATGTGAAGCATGTGTCAAGGGAAAGCAAGTCAAAAGCAGTTTTCACTCAAAAGAATTTATTTCCACAAACAAAATTCTTGAATTACTTCATATAGATTTGTTTGGTCCTGTGAAAACAACAAGTTTAGGAGTAATGAAATATGGTTTTGTTATTGTTGATGATTTCTCAAGATACACTTAGGTACTATTTTTAAAACAAAAAGATGATGCTTTTGAAGCTTGTAAAATCTTTTGTAAAAAGGTACAAAATGAAAAAGAATCTATCATTATTTCTATTAGAAGTGATCATGGAGGAGAATTCATAAATGCTTATTTTAAAACCTTTCTTGAAGAACTTGACATTTCTCACAATTTATCTTGTGCAAGGACTCCTCAACAAAATGGAGTTGTTGAAAGAAAAAATAGAACCTTACAAGAAATGGCAAGAACAATCTTGGAAGAATCTAATGTTGAAAAGTATTTTTGGGCGGAAGCTATCAATACATCATGCTATATTTTAAATCATGTATCCATAAGAAAAATCATAAATAAAAATCCATATGAAATCTAGAAAAACAGAAAACCAAACATTTCATATATTCACATTTTTTGGTGTTACTGTTATATTCTAAACAACAAAGGTGTTCTTGAAAAATTTGACGCAAAATCAGACAAAACTATCTTTTTGGGTTATTCGACCGACTCTAAAGGTTATAGGGTTTTTAATCTAAGAACTAAAGTTGTAGAAATCAGCATGCATATTTTATTTGATGAGTTTGATGACTTAGTAATGGAAAAGACAAATGAGGATGAATAGCTGCCAGACACACAACAGAAAACTGATGTGCAGGAAACGAAGATTGATAAACAATCTCCGTATCATTCTCCACCTAAAAGCTGGAGAACGATAGGAGATCATCCTCAAATCATTGGGGATACAACAGATGGAATTCGAACCAGAAAGTCATTCAAGAATGATGAAAACAACATGGCAATGATTTCTCAAGTTGAACCAAAATCAATTAAAGAAGTCATAGTTGATCAATCTTGGATTGAAGCCATGAAGGAAGAACTGCTGCAGTTCGATAAAAATGAAGTCTAGACCTTGGTACCAAATCCTCAAGATCAAACAATCATTGGTACACGCTGGGTTTTCAGAAACAAATTAGATGAAAAAGGTAAGGTAGTAAGAAACAAAGTAAGATTGGTTGCTCAAGGTTACAACCAACAAGAAGGTATAGACTACGATGAAACTTTTGCTCCTGTTGCAAGGTTAGAAGCTATTCGTATACTTCTTGCATATGCATCTCACAAACTTGTTAAATTATTTCAATTGGATGTTAAAAGTGCATTCTTAAACGACTTTTTAAATGAACAAGTTTATGTAAAACAACCTCCCAGTTTTAAAGATCAATCAAAACCAAATCATGTTTTCAAACTTACAAAAGCTCTATACGGCTTAAAACAAACACCAAGAGCTTGGTATGATAGGTTAAGTTCCTTCTTAATCAAAAATGGATTTTCTAGAGGAAAAATCGACACTACACTTTTTAAGAAAATTGATAAAAATGATTTACTCATTGTTCAAGTGTATGTTGACGATATTATCTTTGGATCAACTAATGAAAATATGTGCGATGGCTTTTCAAAACTCATGCAAAGTGAATTTGAAATGAGCATGATGGGATAATTAAGATATTTTATTGGATTACAAATTAAACAACTTGAAAATGGTATTTTTATTTGTCAAGAAAAATACATTAAAGATTTGTTAACCAAGTATAAAATGAATGAAGAAAAAATCATGTCTACTCCTATGCATCCATCGTCTTCACTAGACAAAGATGAACATGGAAAATCTGTTTCTGAAAAAGAATATAGAGGAATGATTGGTTCCTTGTTGTATTTAACTGCTAGCAGACCAGATATTGTATTTGCAGTAGGATTATGTGCTAGATTTCAATCTGCGCCAAAAGAATCTCATTTAACCACTGTGAAACGAATTTTTAGATATCTTGTTGGAACTACTAATTTTGGCCTTTGGTATAGAAAATGTTCTCATTTTGATCTTGTAGGATATTGCGACGCTGATTATGCTGGAGATAAAACTGAAAGAAAAAGCACCAGTGGAGCATGTCACTTTCTGGGTGATGCTCTGATAAGCTGGTCTTGCAGGAAACAAAATACTATAGCCTTATCAACCACCGAAGCTGAATACGTATCATTCGCAAACTGCTGCTCACAAGTTCTTTGGATAAAAAATCAACTTGAAGAATTCTCTGTAAGTTACTCAAGTATTCCAATTTACTGTAATAATATACTAGTGCAATCAATTTATCAAAAAATCCAATTCAACATTCTCGTTCGAAACATATTGAAATAAAACATCATTTTATTCGCGATCATGTTGATAAAAAGGATATTGAATTAATCTTTGTTGATACTCAAAATCAGCTTGCTAACATTTTTACGAAGCCTTTAGTTGAGGAAAGTTTTAATTCAATCAAAGAAAAACTGAAAATCATAAAAAATCCTGAAAATTCGTTTTAAAACTGCTTCTGCAGAAAACGGAGAACGTTTATCAATCTTCGTTTTTCAGACATCTTTCTCCGTTTTTCAAATCTTCTTCCCAGTCGTCACCTTCCTCATACGCAGGAAAGGCATGTCCTGGCATTAAATGTGCATGCCTCTAGGTTGTCAAAAGTCACTGAAAAGTCGTCAAATTGATTCCCGCCCCCAAAACATGTCACTTCCCTAGGTTCAAGTCATCATCGTTCTCTCTCTTGAAAAATTGCAAAAACGTGTTGCAGTTAACACAACTGTTCACTTTCAGAAACAATTTTCTTCTTCCTCTAACCTTCGTCTTCCTCAAACCTTCATCTTCCCTAAACCTCAGTTTCCAACAACAATGGCTCGAACAAAACAATCTGCTCGCAAAAACGCATGCACGAAAACACCATCACCATCATCTTCACCTTCACGATCCTTCAGTCGTTCATCGTCTCCACCACCCAGACCAACCCCTCCAAGACATTCTTCTGAAACCTCATTCTCAGACTATCTCTCGTCCTCCCTGACACCAACCCTCCATCCTCCATTCCTGAACCTTTGTCCTCTATTCTTCCCCCTCTTTATTCTTTTCCTCCTCCTAACGTTGCTCAAGTTCCTCCCCACTTGCGCAAATCCTTCTTAAATCCTTTACCACCAAAGAAATTTGTCAATCCTCCCGCACCACAAAGACGCTCAATGAGAATCTTGGCAGGAATTGGGACTTCAAAGAACTCAATCACTAAACCTGCTTATTTCATCCTCTTAGACTCTGATTCAAATGAATCATCTAATACTCCTCCTTAATCACCATCAACAAAATCCACAAAACCTACAACTCCATCAAAATCCTTATTTTCATCTGAACCTTCTCAATCAACTCCTCCAAATCAAAAACAGAGAATGATCAATGAACTTTTTCCTTCTCCTAAACCCACCCACCCCACCACTCGTCCCCTAAAAACAAAAACCACTGTGCCAATATCTCAATTTCTGGCAAGAAAAAACTTAACCATTCGCCAGAGATTCAAAACCACTACCCCTAAACAAAAATTCATACACGCTCAATCCTCTTATCCAAAACGTTCTCCAATCCGTACACCTTCACCCACACAGAACCGAGAAAGCTCCCCAACTCGTACTCCTTCACCCACCCAAAACCTAGAATGTTCCCCTATCAGAGAACATTCTCTCATCCCTTCCACTCCTACCACTCAAAAAACTCTTTCACCACCTCAAGAACGTTCTCCCGTCCCAAAACGTTCTCCTATGCAACATAAATCCCCATCTCCTGCTCAAGAACGTTCACCTGCAGAAGAACGTTCTCCGTCTCACACTCCCTCTCCTTCACAGTCCACCAAACGACTCCTTTCACCTCAACCTCCTTCCTCTCCCTCCTCCGATCCATCATCCAACTCTAATTCATCCACACCACCCTCTCCATCACCCAAGAAAGCCAAAACTCAACCCACTCATTTAATTCCTTCCACTGCCACAAAACTGTTTAAAGACAAATGGGCTTAAAGACCCATTTGTGTTGGCCGAGTTTTTGTTTTTGACAAACTAATAGTAGATGGCAATGTTGTCCAGCACTTCACTGATGCTCTAGGCTGGACTGCTTTTCTACAAACATCTGAGCATTACTATCCAGATGTTGTTAGGGAGTTTTACTGTTAGGCTCAAACATTCCCTGATAAAATTGACTCATGACATCCTGGCTTCCATCTTTGATCTTCCTACTGAAGGTCCTACTGTTTTTGGCAAATCCTGGTATGTAGCTCTCAATCTTAAAGAGACTGTAGTTCTTTCTGAGCTGTTTCAAAAGAACTCTACTAGGTACCTCTCCACATACCTTCAACCCCTACCAAAAATATTCAACAACATGAGTCAGCATACTCTCTTTCCTCACTATGGAAGTCATGAGTATGTCTCTGAAAATGATGCGTTGATCATCTATCATCTCCTCAACTGCCAGCGCCTCAATCTCCCTCATCTCATTCTTCATCACATGATCACTCCTGCAACCAAAGACTACAAGAAGAATATTGTCCCTTACAGTATGATTCTCACAAAAGTCTTTAAACACTTTAACATCCCTCTCTCAAATGAAAAATCCCTCCTAAAAATATCAAAATTCTCAACTAAAAACATGGCCCACATGAAGTTAACTGTCACCAAACAACCTTCCCCCACATCAGAAAAACAACACAAACCTCCCCCAATTAGTTGTCCAACAACTAGAAGGTCTGTCCCAATCACCTCTTCTTTTCCATCCCCTCTCAAACGCAAATGCTCTGCAAGAAGAAGAGTTGTTCCAAACCTAACATCACCTCCCCCATCCCCAACCAGAGCTGCTTAAAATGCTCAAGAACGTTCTCCTGAACCTGGTCAAGAACGCTCTCCCATCCTTCCTCCAGCCAATCCTACCTTCTTCGTTTTTCCACAGACATCTACATTATCCTCCACTAACTTTATCTCTATCTCCCAACTTCTTCATTCTCCACATGATCCCATGACCACACTGCTTCCCCATCAAAATGTGCCAGCCATGTCACATGCCTACATTTCTCCACAGACAACCACTTCATCCATTTTCGGAATTAGTCAATTTTTGACCTCTCCTCCCACTCCTGAGCCTTCCATTAACCAAACTTCTTCCTCCCAATCAAAACCAAAGCCTCTACCTATCTCTATCCCTACCAACTCTGTCCCATCAAGCAGTGCTGCTCAAATTCCTCCTCCCATTATGACTCATCCCAAGGAACCCACCAACTCAGAGCTGATGGCAACTTTGCTACTTCTTCTAGCTTGACAGACTTAGCACAATGTGGAATTTTCCATGCGACGATCTTGGCTTGCAGAAACAATTTCCCCCAAGCTCGGTGTGCCTCCTCCTCCTGTTCAACCTGCTTCTGCTACTGCACCGATTCCTGATCCCTCCAAATCTGCATCTTCAGAAGGATCTTCTCATTTTTTAGCTAAATAGGAATCTTTTTCTCTTTCCTTTTTGTATGACAAAGGGGGAGAATTAACTTTAGTTTTTATATTCTGATTTTTAAGAATTCCTTTTTGTAATTAGGATATTATATTTTGTAATTTGCGATTGCATTATTTTGAAAATCAATGAAATATCCATTATGCTAAAAATCTGATTGCATTATCTATTTCACTGTAATAAAAACATCTATTGCATCAATTGAAGGGGAGCTTGTATGCTCTTCAAAATTAAAATTAGAATCAGAATTAAAATCTAAATTAACATGTTTGTCATCATCAAAAAGGGGGAGATTGTTAAGACAAACTCTCAAATTAAGTTTTGATGAAAATAAACAAAGGTTAATTAAGAATATTAATTATGATTCTAAATGTTATGTTAATTTAATCTGTGCTCTTGAGTGTTTTTATTAAAGATAGGAACCAAGCAAAGCAAAGAAATCAGATCAAAAACTAAACAGAACATTCTTGATCATAAGCTTTACAAAATAGAGAATGATCTGCAGAATCAAGATTGATTGTTGCAGCCACTTCACCAATCTTTCTCCATCACTTTAACAAAGATTCTGCCTTAATTCTTTATACCAATTTCATCAGTACATGGCAAGGAACAGATAGGAATCATTATTACTTAAAACGGTTCTCGAATCACTAAGATAAATCATCATGAATTTAAGCATGTCAAAAACGGAATGTAACTTTCTCCAGTCTGGAACTGTCAAGAAAGTTGAAACAAGACTGAACTTCAAGATTAATTATAAGTCCTCAGATTTTCCAGAAGACTATCAGACCAGATTGATCATCAATCTCCACTTTTAATCAATGTTCTCCGTTTTCGAGAAGAACGATCTCCATTTTTGCAGAATAAGACTTCTCAGTTCTGCAGAAATTATTCACTCCTTTCCAAACAGTTTTGGATCGAATCAAGTGTCCAGATCAAAGCCCAATTATCATCAAGTATTTTCGAAGCTTAATGGGTCATTAAGAGCGCAAAAAATCTGTTTGAAAATTGAGCAAAACAGCCCAAACAAGCAAGGCCCAAAACTGTCACATGAATGGTTTATTTTTTCAACAAAAAGGTTGCTTCTGTCAGAAGAAAAAAGAGCACTACCAACAACTCTTTCTAACAAGAATTAAATGCTCAAATCAGCTATAAGGATTGTTTATAGTTTGAGTGTGATTAAAAGAGTTATTTGTAAAATCCTAGCAGATTAGTTAGGTGACTTGATTGAATCCTTTCTAGGTGGAAAGAAAGTGTAGTTACAGATCAAGGTTGATCTTTAACTGTGTAACCAGAAGATTGTTCTCCGTTCGTTGAACACTTAGTGAAAATCTCACAATTGTGAGGATTGGACGTAGCCCACGTTGGGTGAACCAGGATATATCTTTGTGTGGTATCTCTTCTTTATCTCTATTTATATTCAGTTATTTTTATTGTCAAAGTTAAATAGAGAAACTAAAAAAAAAAAGTATTTTTAACTAATCAAGAACGTTCTCCGTTTTCTGTTTCAGAACCAAGAACGTTCTCCGTTTCTGTTTTCATAACCAAGATCATTCTTGAGTTATTTTTTTCTTAAGTTTTTAACATGAAATTTTAAATAGGCAAGATTATAATTCAAACCCCCTTCCTTGTAACTTGACATTGCTATTCAAAGGATACAAAAGTGTGATGCTTTATCTACTACTGAAGCTGAGTACATTGCAACAACTGAAGCTTCCAAAGAACTCGTGTGGATGAAAAAATTCCTACATGAGTTAGGCGTCAAGCAAAACAAATTTGTGTTATTATGTGACAGTCAGAGTGCGATCCATCTCAGCAAGAATACGACTTTTCATGCAAAGTAAAAACATATTGAGGTGCGGTATCATTGGATATGAGATGCACTTGAAATGAAGTCATTTACAATTGAAAAGATTCATACCGATAATAATGGTTTAGATATGATGACGAAAGTCTTGCCTATGTCAAAGATGATATGATGTAGAAAGAAAACCGACATGATTGAGCAATACATTCTCACGACTCAAGTGAGAGAGATATTTGTTGGATGAGCTCACTCTCCAAGTGGAACCAACCAATTTTACTATTATTATTATTATTATTAAAGAAAAGGAAAATGAACAATTTTGGACTAAGCCCATGTAAAGAAGAAAAAAAAAGGGATTTTGAAATTCCTATGTTAGAAAAAGCAAAGAGGACAATGCCCTATTGAAAAAAAGTGAAGAAAGATGTCACGGAAAAAGAAAATTGGTTTTCGATGGTAATAGGTGTATAGCAAACTTGTTCCGTTTTTTTTACAATTTTAATATGTTATTTTTACCACCGAGTTTGTTCTTTTAATATATAGTTTTAGTAGTTTTATGTTTGTTATTTATTTGGTTTCTACCATTTGGTGATGATTATTGTTGATTGACGTTCCCTAATGTTACTAGAAATACTCTGTACCAATTAATTATTATTGTGGAATGTTTTGTCAACAATTTTAATATGTTATTTTTACCACCGAGTTTGTTCTTTTAATATATAGTTTTAGTAGTTTTATGTTTGTTATTTATTTGGTTTCTACCATTTGGTGATGATTATTGTTGATTGACGTTCCCTAATGTTACTAGAAATACTCTGTACCAATTAATTATTATTGTGGAATGTTTTACTATACTAGATTCAGTGATTTTTATTCTTTTATTTTTAGGGAAGTTTTCACGTTAAAAATTGTTGGATCCCGTAATTTTTATTCTCTCATTTTTAGAAAAGTTTTCATGTTAAAAAAAAATTATGTTTGTCTTATATTTAATTTTTTCTGTCATCATTTTTGTTCTATAAAATAATATTTTTTGTTTGACCATTTATCTACACATGTGGAGGAAAAATATTTATATTATTAGGTTAATTATCTCTAATTTCTCCCAATAAATTACAGTAAATAAAAAAGACAAAATGAAATCCAATGTTGTTTTGGAAGAAAAAAGGGAAAAAGTAACTAACCAAGAACAAAAAGAGAACAACATCTCTCCACATTGAAGAAAATGATACTAATGTGATGATGGGATATTTCATTTGTGAAATCCTTGCGGAAAGGGAAGATCAATATAGCAATTAGCAGCACTTACTATTTTTATTTTTCTTAAAAATATTCCATAACATTATATTTTATTTTATTATTACTCTATTCAAAAAAAAATTTATAAGATTGAAGAGTTTTAAATACTATATCCAAAATAAATAAATTATAAATGGTAAATTTAATTGAATCATTTGAAATCATTAAATTTTTTAATTATTTCATCCAAAAATAAACTAAAAATTATTGAATGTTTTTTTTTTAAATATTTTTTTTACTTCTATTAACAATGAGAACATATTCCATATCAGCTTATTTCTTCTATACCATAATATATATATATATATATATATATAAAACATGTATTTTTACTTCTTCTACACCATAAACTTAAGTCACCATATAATATATAAAAGAATATTCCAAATATATGAAAGCCAACATATTTCTTCGTTAATTCCAATCCCATATATTAAATGTTGTTATTTGATTAGTAAGTAGTAATAAAATCATTATTCTACTTCTACTAAGAAACTCTTCAAAGTGTTATTTTCTCTCCTGCACTCTTACTTTGTTTGGATACATTGATAAGCGAATAATAGATCTATCACCCTGCACCACCGGATTTGGAATAAATTGTCGTGAGCTTTCCCTAGTATGATCACTAACATGTACATGACCATAATTTGTACAAGGAGCGTTGTAGCATTCTACACGAGCTAATTTGTTGGATGTTGTAACCATTTTACATTGGCCAATTCCATTGCTAATTACTTTTTCATATGAATCTCTTCCATTAATAGAATTACCGGAATGTTTAGATTGTGTTTGGTAGAAGACCTTTGAAACAACTAATTCTCCATCTTTTTCTTCTTTGTTAGTGACAATATGGTATTGATGCATCACATATATATTAAGAAAAGTAGTTGGTGTAATTAATGTATATATTTTGTGTGTTGTTATTATAAAATTGTTCATTGTATATGTGTATTTAATGGTAGTTTTTACATTCTAAGATAAATTAGTAGTATATTAATATCGATAAATTTGTACCTGTTGGAATTTGGCCGGATTAGTTTGAAGTTGTACCTGATAAAAAAATTGTCCAACTCAAAGAACACCGTTTAGTTTGGATTTTCGGTTGGTTTCGTTTTCCCCGAACCGTTACTCACCCTTAATTCCGAGTGTTTTCTTCTATGAAACCTGAATGCGTAATACATGTGCGGATGCTATAGGATACATATATATGCGAAATTTTTGAAATTTAGAATACAATAAGATTTAAATACGAAAAAATTATATAAACATAGAATATGTCACGACCCGAAAACTAAACGCCGTGACCGGCGCACAAGCTATACCCCTAGCCTGGCAAGCCTATCAACTACTTAACAATTTACCAAATAAATGTTCTGAATAATCATTCCAAAAAATATATATATAATTTTTAACGAAATTTCGACAGAGTATCCTTTGTAATTTTAATATTTCCAAATTTACAAAATCCCTGTTTAACTTCAAATTCAGCCAAATTCAACAGCAACATCTAAACATTCAGTACATTACCCAAAGACTATCTAAACTCCAATAGCTGCAAAATACATATGACTCAACAGATTTTACAAAAAAAAAAATGGTCCTCGATCAAAGAGGCCTACCAAAACAAAACACGACCGAGACTTGAGCCTACTATCAGCTTGCTACTCAGCTGCCTGTGAATCTGAAAAAATAAACAACATGAAGGAGTAAGTCACAAAGACTTAGTGAGGAGACAACAATCACCATCAACTAGAAGGGAAAACACAAAAAGGCACGAATAACTGTTTTATAATTTTGAGAAGATTATGTTATTCACGTAATAAAATCATCTAAATTTATAATTTAACCGTTCGGATAAGAATATTAAAAATCCAATTAATAGCGAAGCGAAATCAAAATGAATAACATTAAAATCATCATAGAAAATCAAACAAGTAAAAATACTAATTATTGAGAACCAAGAGACGGCTTCATCTAATTGATAGCCCTTTCCTCCTAAGGGTGGCCTTTCCCTTAGGGGTGGCTCCATCTAACGGATAGCCCTCTCCTCTCAATCTCGCAGCGCATCATCACGCATCAATTAGGGAGCTTACATCTCGTTGATAGCCCTCTCCTCCTATGGATGACATTTCACATAGGGGCGACTCCATCTAACGGGTAACTCTCCCTAATCAAAACGAGGTAACTAGGTGCACCTAACGCCGTTAAAGATTTAATAATCATAGCAACAATTTCCCAAAACACGTATTTAAAATCATTTTTCAATTCATCGTAATTCACGGAAAATATATTCAATTGCATAACAGTTCACAATTTAAATACTTCTAACGCATATGTATATCGAATTAATAACATATTATATAATAAAGAGCATTAAAATAAATAAATGACGAATTCGAGATAAAATTTCAAAGGTTGTGTTTCTCAATTTTTTAAATAAATATTTTAACATCGAAAACGAGTAAAATAATAATTATAGCGTAAAAATAAATGACGATAACCGTCGTCAACTCACAACTATGGAGAATCGACTACGTTTGTTCTCCCACAACTCCCAGAAGTAGCTGGCAGAACCTCGGCTAACAAATCTGGCAGATTACGGTGCTAATATACAGAAATAGGGCAGATTTGCAAAAATGAAACGAAAGCATGAGAGTAATCAGCTTCATATAAGAGATGTAAAGCACCCATCCAAAATTTCAAGATGCTTGATGAGGGATCCAAGGCTTAGTTCATAAAAGCTACAAGTCAGAAACAATTTATTTGCAAAATGACCACCGTGAGAGCATGAGAGAACACCGATCCGAACCGAAAACTGCACGCACTGCTGAGGAACTATGAAGGATGATGAGTTAACCTTATCCTCAAAAGTGACGGTGATGGAATCATGAGAATGTGAATTTGAAGGTTCAGAATCAGAAATTCAGCGCAGATATAATCGACAACAAGACCACTCTTAATGTGTTATGATGTAAAAGGAGATAGCATTATCGTTGATTTGTATCAGCAACGATGGAGTGGTGTTGGCTAAGGCTTTTTTTTTTCTCTTTCTTTTCGGTGCACTAGTAGCAAAAGGTAAAGTACCAAACCACCGATATGATACTTCCCATTTCTTACCATACATTTATTTATTTAATAATTTTTTTAAAACAATATTAATATATATATATATATATATTAAATAAATAAAAAGAAACGGTGCGTTTCAGAATACTTATAAAAATAATGTATTGATCAATCTTCATAAATATATATATAATTATAACGATAATAATTTTTATAATATATATTAATTCATGTGTTAGGATATCAACACAAATATAATTAAATGAAAATTAAAATAAATATTAATTTTATTTGATAGTTAACAATTTAAAACTGTTTTAATTGTCTCATTCATAAAAAAAACACAGTTTTAAAGTCTAGTTCATCAAAAAAATAATTTTTTCAATTCAAAAGTAGTTACAACATTTTAAAGTAGATCATGTACATCTCAATTGATGTCTTAAAAAGAAAAAGTCTAATCTTCTTTATTTCTTTAATTTTTATAGAATACATATCCATAAGTAATCGTAAAATATCTTGAAATTATAAGATAAATTAATTTTTTATAAATAAAAATAATAATTCTAATAATTATAAAATATATATTGACAAATATTCATGAAGTATTGATATCGTATTAAATTCATATTTTGATCTATCATAGCTTTATAGATTTTCTTAGCTATCGAAATAGATGGAAAAACCAATTGACAACCGAAAATATAAATAGATTTATATTCTAAATGAATAAATTATGAAGGGAGAAAATCAAAAATTGTAATTTTAATAAATTCATGATTAGTTTAGATGTACCGATAATATTTACTTTTAATTTGTTATTGATGATTTAAGATTATTAGCCTTACCATTTAAAGTGAGTTATTCACTACTAATCTAAATAAACAACCAGCAAAGCAAAGAGCCAAACACAGCGCAACCTACATCCATCAATCAATTTCGTGGAAAATCCCCATTAGTGGCTTCATCAAAACATAATATTCAAAAATACAAATATTTTCCTTTTCTTTTAAAATCGTAAATATCCATCGAGGACTTCGCATTAATAAAAAACTCGTTCTCTCAACGATTCCGATCTTGTTCATCAAGAAATAGAAAACACGCCAATTGCGAAACCACGCAATAGTAGTAATAAATTAAAGTCATAGTCTTATTATTACATTATATCATGTTCATAGATTAGAGTCCCATTTTTTTTTTTTTTTTTAATATTATTAAGAAAACACGATGCTTCCGCTTTTGAAGCTTGGAACACTCGCCTTGAAAACCCTCAGTAAACCAGTTGCCAGTAGACTCAAACAACAAGCTGCTCTTCATCCCAGGTTTCGTCAACTCATCGTTAATATGGCTCAGGTATGTATTTATCTATTATTTTAATTCATCATTTATAAGGGTTTATAACATATACACTTTAATTTGTATTATTACTTGGATGGTAACTTTGCTTATACATTTTAATTAATCAAAAAACAAAATTGATGTTATCAATTAAATAAAATGTACCTTTCAAAGGGGGAGAAAAAATGAAGCTGAAAATTCCTTGGTAGATGTAAATTATTGCAATGAGGATGCTAACTGTGTTTGATTCTGATATATTCATTAGTTTGAAAGTTTTTCGGTACACTATAATAAAGTCTCATATTTATGTGGGAATTTTTGCTGTAGTGGAACAGAAAGATTTATGAAACGTGTAGTAACTAGTAAGTAATTTTTTTCGCTGAAGTGCTAGGAGCTTTTTGTTTTGTGATAACAAAATGATGTTAGTGTGAAATGGAATCTATAACTGTGTTAATGATGGGGGTGAGAATAGAAAAATTAAAAGAGATTATGGATAAAAGAAATGATAAGTTAAGTGAGGCCAAGTAGTTAAGAGTAGTTATAGAATTAGTTAGGCAGTTAAAGTTGTTGAGGGCAAGGGATTAGCTTAAATTGTAGGTGAGGTGTATAAGAGGAAGGGATTCAAATTTTGTTAGTTCTAGGAAACTGAGGAATGATGATGCTGTTGTGAAAGGGGAAAAGGGAAAATCTTTGAAAGGAAAATTCTCTCCAGGTCACTGCCATTGGAATTTGATCTTTCTTGCCCTTGATTTGGAATCATCTAAGAAGGATTTAGAATTGTTGTCTTACTGTGTATTGGTTTTCTCCTTATTTGGTCACAAATTTGGCATTTTGTGGGTGTGTTGTTCATTGTCTTCATCCACTTTTCCTGTAATGGCCAAATTCTCTCCGTGCCGTCCATTTTCTTCCTAATCTCTGCCGTATTAGAATCTAGAGAACTTAGTTGCACATGTCCTAAATAAATTCACCAAATTCTCCAAAGCTTCTAGTATCAGTCCATATAATCCCTGAACAGAGATCTAACAAGTAGCAAGTCAAACCAAACTTCATCGACTTTGATTGGCATTAAAATATTGATCACAAAGAAAAATTAACTTTTGGTTCAACTATGCATCTTAGTCCCTTGCTTGCAGTTAAACTTAAAACTTCGATGTTTCCTTCTGGCTTTTATTCTTCTCTATGACGTATCCTGTTTTAAATGAGGCAGTTTGTGATCTGCTTTTTGATTTAGCTATAACTGTTTTAGAGATCAACCATTTTAAGTACTGGCTGTAGGCAGTTTGTACGCTGACCCTGGGTGTAAAGTTTTTTTAATAACTACATTGGATGTAAAGTAATGAGAAACTATAACATTATTTTTCTTACATTATAAATTTTGAAACAGGCTAATCATCAAATCACAACAAAGATGCAAAGACGTATATATGGCCATGCAACGGATGTTGAGATTCGCCCTTTGAATGAGGAAAAAGCTGTTCAATCTGCTGTAGACCTTATTGGAGAACTCTTCGTCTTCTCGGTAATATGGACTAAAAATGTGGAATTGGCGAAAGCTATTTTACTTATTTTTCATTATTATTGAAGACAGCGATTTAATTTATGTGGCCAATTATAACCATTCACTTGAAGCAAGTTAACTTTGTTGGTCTGCCACATGCTGCTCGGTGATATAGAATTTTGCTAAGAAAAGTAATAATTAAAAGTTATTCTGTACAATTGGACATGATTAACAAATCTGTGTCCTAGACTCTAGTTAGTTCCATAGATCAAGCATGTTATGTGTAAAATTTGAATTTCTAACGATTGCGTTTTGAGGTAAAATTACATTGAATGAAAAAGCTTTGCTGTTCTCCCTGTTTGTTCTTTTGATTTCTGAGGTATAAACCTTGTTGGTAGTTACTGAAATTATGAAACTTGGCATTGAACTCTGTACTTGATGCGAGTTTTTATTTCCGACGAGTGAGTTGGTAAGATGTATCATACTATCATGTATGTATACTCTTGAGTTAAACTATTATGAGTTATGGTCCTAGTACACAAAAACAAGTTACCTTGTATACAGTCACTCTTTTTGTCAAACTCATATCATGTTTCCTGAAAACACAGAGTTAGTCAATTTTGTTGGTTACTTGAGTTGAGTTGCCTCCGTTACATAATATGTTTATATTCATGGATTTAATTTTATGTTTTCATTATTATTTTGTTCTTCTTTTTCACTTGACAAAATAATAGTGTAGAGCCAAATACAGCATACTTGCTGGGGGTCAGGAATTGAGTTATATATTTAATTTATTTCTTAAATTGGATTTGTTATAAGGTTGGAATGTTAAATACTAATTATTTAATTATGTTTGGCTATTAATATATGTTATTTAATAGTATTTTTATAGCATATTTACTTGTATGAAAACTTTGTCTAGAAGTGGACAAAATGAAAGTAGAGAATGGCAAATTGATAGCTCAAGTTGAAATGATACTTCCACAGAGTTCACATTTTCATGAAAGGAAGATGTAACTTTTTAAGGATGGAAAATTCTTAGGATTTTTTTTACAATGAAAAAGCCCCCACCCCACAAGTAAAAGACCCAGACCCTGTTATTGACTCTCAGTCTCAGACACAAGACGTGAGAATATAAATCACTTTGTCAGAATGACTCGTGTACATAGTCACATGTCTTGTTCTTGATTGTTTGCATTTGTACTGATTATAGGTTGCAGGTGTTCTCTTGATCTTTGAGGTACAAAGAAGTGCTAGATCTGAAGCACGGAAGGAGGAGTTACGAAAGCAAGACCTAGAGGTGATTTCAAATAATCATCTAGTACACATATTTTTGACATCGTGTGTCTCCTTTAGTTCCAAACTTGTCAAGTTTTCTCCCTCTCTTGTTTATATATGATTTCCTCTTAACTTTAATTATCTTATTGCACTTCTTAAGTTCCTATGCTAAAATATTACAACTGTCGTATGCTACCCATTTTCTAACACCCAAGAAAGTTACACCAATTGACACTTTATGCTGAACATAGGAAACCATCTGACAGCTCATGTAGTCTCATCTCATGCTTGGTTTTAATTTTTAATATTTCAGATTAACACACAACAAAGTCCTAAAAGTTTTAACCTGACTATTTATAGTTTTGCTTGTATGGCCTTAGTTAGAAGCAGTGCAACTATTTGTCCAGTCTTTGTGAAATAAAAGTTAATTTCTAGAACAGCTGAACATAGGCTTCATATATTTGAAGATACCAAGATACCTGATTACTTTGTTTTCAGCTTTTGATCAATTTAAACCCTATATTATTGTTGCCCAAAGGTTGCATAATGCTTTTTTAAATAAACTTTTGAAATATTTAAATTGACAGTCATGCTGAATCTGAGAATGAAAACTTCTATCTAATAGTGGATTGTGCTAGACCATTTGTGAAAAGGATGCAGGAGAACTGTATCAATGCTTTTGTCAACGTGCTATGTTTAAAATGTACATTGCTATTTGCTACAAGTCTAAATTAACATGCTTAAATTGAGGGGTATATTAAGGCTTGGCCGTTTATTATATCTATTTATCTGAATTAGGATTTGTAGAGCTTTACTGTCAAAGAAAATGTGGTTTGTGTTAAAAATTCATTGCAACTTGTACTCTCCTTATCCGTATGATCATTGTCATTGCCATTGGTTCCCATATAAGTCTAACTGAGAAAAGTTATTTATTTGTCAAGTTTTGTTATACAAGTTATCATTGTTCGTTTTTCTTTAGGCTATGAGGCAAAAAAATGATGGCTTGGCAGAAGAAGTAGAACTTCTTAAGCATAGACTTCAAGAACTGGAACAGCTGGCCCGGGGACGAGGACTCACTGGTATTCTAAATTTCAAACACATTATTAGTAACGAAAATGGAAAGGCGGAGAAAACTGCTTGACCTGATGAAAAGAATAATTACTTTTCACATTTTTTTTTTCATTTATCTTTGGCATTAGTATAATTCTCACACAGTTTCTGATTCGTTTGAGGATCCCGTCAACAAGATTTTTTTTTACTACAGTTTCAAACTTCAAATTCTCTATTTGTATTGAGGATTAGATTTCTCACTGATTGAAATATTCTTATTGTATTAGTCAAAATAAACTGCAGAGACTATATTTTTTGGTGACAAAGATGTGACTCCATCTGATGAGTGGAAAGTTTATCATATCAAATGTACCATTTACCTTCTTAAGTCCACTTTAAATTCCTTAAAAAACATTTTATTTTTCACGTGTTCACTTTCTCTTTCAGCATAATTGAATGATTACACAGGCTGGTGATTGCTGAATAGCAAGGACCTCATGTCCTTATTCATTTAAACAGGCTCTAGAATCTTCGTTGAAAGCAGTTTTATGCTTAAGATGATGATAATCTTTTCATAAAAAGATGACAGCGATAATCATTTTAGCATGTAATATGTGACATCAATTGATTGCAAGCACAACCAGCCACCAACCACCCTTTTTTATGTTTCCTTTTGAGAAAAAAAAAGGGTAGAGTATTATGAGTTTATGACCATGGCATGTCTGGTCTGAGTGATTAAAAACATTTTTTTTTAAGGACATGGGATGCAGTTTATCTTAAACAGGTATTATATGCATTAAACAGTCTTGTAACAGCAAAATTGCTCTATGTTTTTAATCTGTTTCAGATAGATTTTCGACTGTTTGTTGAAGAAACTGAAAAAAACTTTCTCCTAAATTCAGTTTCTTAGTGAAAGCATTAGGGTCTATTTACTTTCTCTGTTTCCTTTTTCAATTCCAAAATAATCTACCACCTTAACATGCAAAGCACAATAGCTTTTGAAAAGTTTTTTTTTAGAAAAAAGATTAATTTATTTTTGAAATTTGGTAAATGTCAAATGAACTGTTTTTAGTATTTCCGAAATACAAACTCTATAATTAGTCTTCCATCTTTTCCCTGACACAACTGTTTACTGCAGTGATTTTTTATTTTTTATTTTTTTTCTATGAGTAGGAATATATTTTAATACCATTGAGTTTACAACATTTACATGTTTAACACGCCGACCACTTGTATTAGACTTTGACGGTATTGTTCTTTCGTCTATGACAAAATCAAATCAATTTCAATAATGTTCTTAAAAAGCGTATATATTCTAATATTTCTTCTATATATCTCTTATCATGGTAGAATCGTGGTACTTAACCTTTAAATACGGGGTTTAATTTTGACTTAAGGTAAAAATTTGTTAAATTACAATGTAAGGAAAACAATATCAAGTTTATCCATCCGTTTCTTTGGAGGAGGCTTTGTTTTTGCTTGCCTCCTTCCCATAGCTCAAATCCTGTTTTTGATACAAATAACAAAAGTATATAAATAATTCCCTGAAATAAAAAAAGTTATCAGCATTCCATAAATTTGAAAATGCAGGAAGCGCACACACAAACAACTCTCAGAGTTCCATACAACAATTGAACTTACCCACCAACTCACATTTTTCACCTGTTAATACTTTTCCAATACTATTTTCTCTCCATTTTTTTTAAATGTGGCAAAGAAATATAAAATAGAAACATAAAGTATGTAATTATGTCTTTTTGTTATTTGAGGAAAAATATCAAAATTTTAGTATCGATGTCTAAATAGCGGATAAACAATTTATATAAAAATTTCAGTAATTGTTGTTATCACCTAGAGAAAGAAATTTACAGAAAAGAGTTATATACTCTTTTTCTATTTGTTTCACAAATTTTCATATCAAACCCTAAGCTACCAAAAAAAGAGAGAAGAGTATTGAATAAAATAAGGAGAAATGAGAGAGGGAGATAAGAGAATAGCGAGCATATGAATTATGAATACTTTTTAAGGGAAAATATGTTTTTAATTACTCTTTGGCCCCTTAAAATAGTTCATATAAAAAAAGAAGTAAATTACAAATCATAAGAATTATTTTAAATATTTATATCAAAAAAATTAGATTTTAGAATTTAATTCATATACATTTAAAAAAAATTACACTGTCAATCAATTACAATTACTAAATAATTTAAAATATTTGACTTTTAACATAACTATATCTAAAATCATGCTAATGAATAATTATGATATGCTAACGGTTAATATACGATAATTAAACTCCAACTTTTAAATATATTACTTTCATAAAAAAAACTTAAATTATTTTTCATAATTGATTTTCTTTTTAAATATTTTCATTATGGTTAAGAAACTCGATTCTCTTTTATAAAAAAATCCCTAAAAGTTATTCTTTAAATTATTCAACATCATAATCACTGTTTTGATAATAATGATAACAAATAAGCCAATATTTATTTGGGGAAAAAAATACGTACCGGAAATTTCAGAAATTTGGGTATTGGATAAAATTTTAGGAGTAAATTTTTTTTACCTTTTACTGAATGGTGAAATGGATGGACAATTTTGGATTTTTATGAATTTGGAGGTACATCAATAAATGGGGGTACGAAAACGAATTTTCATAACATTGGAATGAAATGCCCAGCCCAACAAGAAGGAACACAACATTTCTCTCTCTCTGTCTCTCTCTTTCTCTCTCTCTCTCTCTCCAATGGCAACTGCCATGGCCACTGTAGCAACATCCAGCACCTCACTGTTCACCTCTTTCGTTCCCCTCCGCTCCAACTCCAAATTCTCATTATTCTTCCCAACGCTTCACTTTCCCAACTCCAAATACTCCATCTTTGTCCTCTCATGTTCACCTCCGAAGACAATTCCGGTGACGGAGCAACAAGTTTTGAAAGCAATTGCCGATACATCAGACCAAAAGAGACTCCCTTGTGTCCGAACATACGAAAATGATTTGTCTCAACTCACTCTCGTCGGAGCCGTTGATTTCCGTCAGGCTGTAACGGCTGCTGCCGCTGATGGCGGTGAAGTTGCCTCTGAACACATTGACGCCGGTATGGATGCCATGGTTGTTGAAACTGTTTTTCCAGCTTCTTCTAGCGATCATGGCACTGTATCTACTCGATTGGTACCTTCTTTTTTAACTTTGTTGTTATGAATTTGTCAATTTGAAAATGAAACTCTCTATGATTTTGGGGTTATTTAGAAATGTACTTATAGGTTATGTTATTACTTTAATATTATATCTAGTACTACAACTAGGAGGAAAGTGAGTGGCATTAGAGCTGAAAAAACATAAGCATACTTTTGTAATGAGGAAATAATGATGTAAATATATTTAAGGTGCATATGTGTTTCTGTTGCATCATGCATTTATGTATTTTATTTTTATCATCACATGATTGCAGGCCGCATCAGTGTTGTCGACAGCAGATGGAGGTCCATGGCAGCGAGGGCTAAAATCCGCTATTTTTTTGTTGCCATGTCCGCCACAGCCAACATCATGTGTGAAATGGCCATGGCGGATTGTTGAAATCCCGCCACCGCTTTCCGCTGTGGCTGCCATTTGATAACACTGGCTGCAATTGTGTGTAGGGATGAGAATAGGGTGCACCAAGCTAGACTCTTGCATAAATAGGTCTATTAAAAAAATTCAAGCTCCAAGTCTAACCTATTGTCATAAGCTTGTTCTAATGCTTAATTTATTTAAAAGATTTGCAAGTATATGATTTAACACAATATACAAAATCTAATATAATACTCCCTCCGGTCCTAAATATAAGAGAAAATTAGGTCAACAAAAATTGATGTATTTGGTCCAAATTTTCTCTTATATTTAGGACTGGGGGGAGTAGTAATAATAATAAAATGAGTATTGACTTAAATAGGTTAGCTTGTTCAGTCTAAAAGGCTTTTTGGGTGGCTTGAAGCATGATCTTTTTAGCTATACATGTTTCTAAAAAGTTTTGGTCTTGTCTATTAAAAAGAAAACTTAAACTCACTTGGGCCTG
Source organism: Cicer chorassanicum (assembly GCA_037974735.1). Lineage (NCBI taxonomy): Eukaryota > Viridiplantae > Streptophyta > Magnoliopsida > Fabales > Fabaceae > Cicer > Cicer chorassanicum. The sequence continues at coordinate 2,699,408 of JBBPBP010000002.1, forward strand.
ACATAGAATAGGCCTTATGTCCCTTTTTGGCAACATGGCTTATTCTCACTAGTAGTTGTGGGATATGTTTGGCACACTGTTTTGGAAACATTTTGTGTAAATTATATGTGTTGTCTTTGGTAGAAAGTAGAAGCTTTTAGCAATGCCAATTTGAGAATTGAATTTCAAATGTTGTTGTTTTGGCAGTTCTTACCTGCTAGGAAAGTTAAAGAAAAGGCTGCGAAGCTCAGAAAGTCTCTCTCACAAGATATGTTTTCCAACACTACATCTAGGAATGTACTGGCTATGACCTTTAGGCAAGTGGTTTTGGAGCAGATTTGGAACTTTGATCTCATTGTCTTTCAACCAGGAGAAGAACGAAAAATGGAAGATCTCGAAAACCCGAGAGAGGTTTATTACTTTTGCTTTCCTTGATTTTTTATAAGTTTTATATCTACATTGCTTTTGTAAATCGTAATGTCATATTATTATGTCTGTCCTGCAGGTGACCCTGATACTGATACGTTCGGTTCTTTTTATGCATTTAATATGAGCAGGTTCCTGCGTCTTTCACTCTCAGCTCATCCGATGAATATCTTATATCCGTGCTTGCAGAAGTTGTTTGCATCTCTGCTCTCCAAAACACTCAAAGGCAATTTCTTGATAAATCACAGGGTGGAAGTAGAAGTGGTTTCTTTCGCTGGTTTCAAAAGCCTGAAAGGATACAATCAAAAGATTCTGCGGTCATCTTGCACAAATTATTTGAAGATGAAATAGTGGAAAATGCAAAAAGTCTATTGGATAAATATCATTTAATGAAGGATGGACTCAAGCCCGTGAAAATAAAATCAGGGCCTTTCTGGTGGAAGCCTTCCTGTTATGAAAAATTAGAGAAAATTGGTGGTTCTGATTTCAGTGCTTGGACAAGTGAGTATGTACCTGTATATCGGTTAGAGGTTGACACCAAGATAATGGGAGATGCAAAATTTCAGGGCTGGAAGAAATCTTCAGATAATAGGTGGGAAGTTCTTTTGACCCACTCTCAAATGGTACTTTATCTTTTCCTTTTTGCATTTACCTTTATATTATTGGTGATAATTTTTATTTTTGATTATTAATAGTTGTGTGATAGGAATAATGAAGATGTAAATAGGAATAAACCTTTACTGGTTTATCACAGGAAAAACAATAGGAAATGATGATGTTTCTGTTTTATGGTTAGGTTGTTAGTAGTTACTGTTTTATAGTTAGGTGGTTAGTTGTTAGTTGTTAGGTAGTGCTCTTGGATCCCTTGTATAATCAGCGTATAAATAAAGGCTCCCACCCCTTTGAAAGGATCTTTGGCAAAATTAGAAATTGAGTGATTTATACCATTGTAGGAGCGTATCCGCTCTTGTTTATCATTTTCTTTCAATCAATAAAAAATCAGGGACGAATAATTCCCTTTCACTATTGAGTTCTATCAAGGAACCTAACATTGTGTCTCAACTGTTTAAGTAAGTTTAGTAGTGGACTTCAATTTTTGTCCTCAGTTTTATTGAAAAGACCTTTAGCTTTGGTCAAATATTCATTTTTACAAGTTGCGAATTGTTAGTTTGCCAGATGAGAGTGCCTTCAAAGTAAGGGTAACATACATATATATAAAGAACAAAAATAATGAAGGGGAAACACAACATGAACCTCTCATAATAATTTATGATTTACTTGTCGAAGAGCAAATAAGAAAAAGAGAAACATGGACAGTGCTTAAAGTTTTCTAAAAGATTTTGGATAATATTCTGAAATATAAAAATAAATTTGGAAAGTTTCAGAAAACTTTCTAACTTGATTAGGTTCTTATCTTAGTGAGCGTTTGATAAACATATTAGAGTAGGACAGAAAGTATGTTTTGTTCTATGTTTGATGAATACTAAAAGTATAATATAGTAGTATGTAAAGTACATTTTATTCACCTTAAAGAGAACAAAATAGAACAGGTCATCCTGTTCCATCTGGTCTGTGTGCCAAACACTACCTTAGTGCTGACTTCTACGTTTTGTTTGGAAAGTTTGAATATGGTGGCTTTCGTTCAATACTTCGTTATTGCACTGTTAATTAGATTTTACTTATTGCCTATACTCTATGCTATAGAAGGGTGTACTGCATAGTGCTTAGGGTCACCTAAAGTTATGTGACAACTGTGTTATCATTATCATGCATTCGATATATATACATTATGTTACAAGTTTAACGAAATTGCAGGTTAGTTTGGCAGAAACGCTAGATATGTACTATGTTGACCCCTATTCTCTACCTGATAAGGAATTATCCTGTGGAGTGGTGGCCGAGTATGTCAACGTGTCCAGTAGAAAGGTAATCAAACGTCTGTTATTTGTTTCTTAAGATTCACTCAAAATTTAGCATTCAAAACACTTGATTTACACGGTATTATAAAATCCATGGGAATTTTCTTGTGGCGTGGCTGCCAAACTTTCTAAAGTCTCATAAAAAAGTAATCAAGTGTTCGTTATTTGTTATTTATAGTGTTGTAAAATAGCGGCTATAGCCTATATGGTAGCAGAATTTAAACAAACCACTGTTATTTTGCAATATGTGATTTTGTACAAAATATTGTCAAATAGCGGCAATAGAGGTGCTTTAGCAGTGTAGCGTAGTATAATTTGAAGAAATCACTATTTTCAGTGATCTATGATTGACAACACTGATTATATAAGTGTTTCAACTCTCTTAAGTGTGAGAGGAAGATAAAACTACGCGATAAGCTGTCTTTCTGTATCAAAAATTAGTCTTCTAATGATCTCCATGTTGTCAAGATCATTGTGTAAAAACATACGTAGAATCTTTCTAATGTCAATAGGAGGCTGGAAGCCAAATTGCTTTCATTTCCATTTTCTATTTATTGTTTGTTTTGTTCAAATTTACCACAAATATTTATTTTATGCCTTCATGCTGTTATTATGGACCAAAAAAGAGGGGAAAAACTAAATTACCATTTTAAAAAAAGAATAATGTAGAAATTCACCTAGTTGCTGAGGAAAAGTATAGTTTTTCAAAAGTTTGTTCTCGTACAAACAAGGAATCATAAACGGTTCTCATTAGTCGTTAAAGATAGTCTTAGGGTTCATTTTGGAGTTTAGTAGGGAGGGAAGGGCTTTGGAGAATAGGAAGGAAGAAAGGGAAAGTGAAGGAAGGATAGTCCCCCAACTTGAATGGGGGATTTAATGTTCTTCATAATACAAAATCCCCCTAAATTGGGAGAACTCAAAAAATGTATTGGATGAAGAATTTGGAGGGCTTAGATAAATTCTTCAAATCTTTTTTCATCTCTTTATTAATAATCTCAAAATTAAAAATATATTAGTCATATACATCCCCTTTTCATTCTTTACAAAACCGCTCTCTCAAATAAAGTGGAATATTTCTCTTTCTTTCTCTCTCCTTCCCTCTTCCCAAAACCTCCCCTCCCCTCCAAACTCCTAAACGGAGCCTTAATCTATATTTTTTGCTCATGAGTTGGTTTTTTGTTATAGCTCTGTTGGGATAGTGTATCTTGGCATTTAGCTGATTGGCATATTTGTTTGTAGGGGAGTTATTTATCCAAATTTTTGTCCGTCACCCTTGCAACTGGCATGTTTCTTGTAGCGATCAGTGCTCTTGGTCAATTTTGGCTGCCTCGTTTAAGCAAGGAAAGGAAACACCCTGTAGAACATAGGTCTCTACCTACATCTGAAGTCAATATTATGCATGACATTCTGGATGCAACAAAGGTGTGCTGTCTATCCTTTTTCTTTTATTAATTTTATTACTATATGCAAAATTTGCATGTTGTTTAGGAATGGATAAATACAATGTTCATTATAAACTAGCTACTTATACTGTTATTTCTTTTATACACTTTTTCTTTCGTACAAAGCAATATTGTCAAATAGCTGCTATAAGCGGCACTATAGCACAATAGTGTTGTAGAACTTGAACAAAACGGAAGCGCCATTATTTTTGCGATACACTATTTAGTACAAAGTGTTATCAAATAACGGTTATAGCGGCCCTACAGCACTGTACAAAATTTGAACAAAGTGTTATTTGCTATGATCTGTGATTGACAACACTTGTACAAAGGTTATATGTCATGTTAGGTTAGGCTCTACTCCCACATTCCCTGTGGCATAAGTTGTATTGTCTGTGTAACTGTTTCCACTTTTTAGTGCTTTCTACTTCTTTCTGAGAAGTCCTTTCTTGAATCTTTTACATGGATAGGTGGAAGAGTTTTGCGTGTCAGCTGTTGCTAAGGTGAAGGATGCTTTTGGCTGGTCAGATGAAATTAAAGTAGATGGTATCGGTGCCTGGATTGGAGAATTACCGGCATATTTGAGAGGTGAAGGTGTTGATACACTTTCTACTTCTTCAGAGGATATAGATGCAGATGTCAAAGTGTCAATGCAGGATATTGCTAGTTACCAGGTATTCCATATTTTCATAATATTGTAATACATCTTTGGCTTCCGTGTTTTTTTTGTTGCAAAGTTAAAGCATGACTAATCATTGGGATTTTAATTTCACGAGCTATTAGAGGCTCCTGTACATGGAGGAAAAGGTGTGATCTGTGTTTTGTTTGCTTTGTGTTATTCAATTTATGTGTTGTTTGTTGCCCTTTTAGGTGGTTTTCTCTAGTGAGGGGAAGATAGTTGGTTTTCAACCCTTGAGTCGAGTGGCGGTTAATCAGTGGGCTGATAATCCTCTGGCAAGGGAGCTGTATGGAGGGAAAAAGCTTTCACCGGGTAACTTCTTATTGCTTTCAATTTTCGATGTTTAATGTTTTAGCATTAGTTGTTACTGAAGCTGTTAACTGTTCTCTTGGATTATTATTTTATCAAACAGGTATCATTGAACCAGGTCTCAGGATTCTCTTTCCAGAAAAAGTTATTGTTGTAGAGTTGCTCATGTCAGTAAAACCAGATGTCTATTTTGCAATGGCCAGGCCATATCAGTGATCCTTTTCTTGGTATATATAATATATATTCAACAAGGCTAGAAGTTTGTTTTTTTGGGGGGTGAAACGTTAGAAGATTGTTGGTCTTTAGTATATTGGTTTTAAGAATATATATGGTAGCTCATTCTCTTGTAAGGGTAGCACGTCTAAAGCTTGTTCTCAATTGTTTGTGACTACTCCAAATTGTATTGAATATTTTATTGAGTTAGAAATGCAATAATATTTCTGTAAAAGAAAAGTTATATTCCCCCCAAGAGAAATTTTTTAAGGTACCAGAAGTTATGCCTTGAGTTTATCAGTTTATTAAACAGGTGTCGTAAATCTTTTTGAACATCTTTTTTTGTGAAAAATCGAAAACCCTTTCCACCATATTGTTTTTCAATATAAATAAATTGTAACCATTTAGTTGTTTTTTTTATTTTTGAAAAGTCAAATATCTGTCCCGATAATTAGAAAGAAGGTAGAAGAAAATAGGGAGGAGAGAATGTGTATATCCAAAATATGGGAGTAAAACAAATAAGAATTCCTGTACCAAAAAAAAAAAAAAAAAAAGAATTCAAAATAATGGGTTGATAGATAAAAGTTCAAAATAAGGATTTTCATGAATTGTATTGCATATAATTGTCAGGTCTAAATAAAAACCTAAATAAGACATAGCAGTTAAGGTAGTGAAAGTGAGACAGCTTGGCAAGGAAAAATGTTTGAGTGAATAATGAATTTGTGATTTTAAATTGTATGGGTTGGAATTTATCTCCTAAAATTTAAAAATACACAAATAAAACTCTTAAATTGAATGACGTCGGACAAAATAGTCTCTATGTTAGTTTGATCCGTCAATGATGCTGACATGTCAATGATGCTGACATGGACATTAAGTGATTACGTGGCCAAACCAGTTGTTAGTCAATTCAGTGTCATGTCAAATATAGTTAAATTGCTCGATTTGATAAACACGTCAGACATGGGTTAAATTGCCCGATTTAGTAAACACATCAGACAAAGGCTAAATTGCTCGCCTGATTTTATAAATCAATTTGAAACTTTCTTGTTCTTTTTCATGATTTCAAACTTCTTATTCCAAGTACCTTAATTTATATAATTCATTTTTCTCTATCTTCCTTGGTGTTCAAATCTCAAAAAATGAAATAATAAAGAACCACTTATTCTTCTCCTCCATGAGTGAAAGCGTGAACCCAACAACTCCCAAATATCATTGTGAAAGAAAAGTTGTTGTTAGAGTTGCTTCAACAAAGAAGATTTTTGGAAGGCATTTCTTTTCATGCTCATTGCCAAAGGTAAATTTTCCAATTTCGTTTCTCCTTTTTCCCATTTTCGTTTTCTCTTTTCTTCATTTTTGTTTCTATTATTCCTCAAATTTTCTACTCCGTTTTCTATTATTGTTATTTCTCAAATTTCTCTAACTTTTGTAGGCTGATGTAGGAAAATTTGAGTAAATGGATGGAAGTTGAATATTTTAATAAACCTTCTAAACTGCCACATCAGAAGGTTTCATCCACGCTCATTAACAGATAAATCTAACATAAGAATTAATTTGTTCAATGTCATTCAATTTAAGAGTTTTATTTGCCTGTTTTTGAATTTTATGGGGTAAATGCCGACCTCTACAATTTCAAAAGGTAAATTAACTATTCATTCGAAAAAGTTTAGGTTGTATTCAATTTTTTATTTATCTAATTTTTTTAATTATAAATTATACTAATTCATTTTCAATAAAAGAAGTGAAACCGATACGAAGACCATCATTTATCAAATCATTTATTAAAGGAGAAATCCTTATTTGGTCACCAACATAAATAAATAATGTTTGTGTGAGTGTCCAAACACTATTTATTCATGCTTGTGAACAAAGACTATTTCTCCATCAAAGGAATGAGAAAGATTATGACGAAACCACTTCCATAGAACCAAATAAATTATCAATGGATGTATTTAAAATAATAAAGGCATAAAACATTGAATTCATTTTCCCATCTCACAGTATCTCTACTTTATTTTTCAAAGAGATAATTCATGCAATTCAAACCACTTAAGCTCTTAACTTAGCAAGTGTATCACATTCTTGTGATTTCAGATTGATTGCATAGCCTTGATTCCTTTTAATCAATCATGGTTGCCAACATCTTTCATGTTGCAATGTATCCATGGTTTGCATTAGGCCATCTTACCTCATACCTTCATATATCCAACAAACTTGCTGAGAGGGGCCACAAGATTTCATTTCTCATGCCCAAAAATACTATATCCAAATTGGAGCATTTCAATCTCCACCCAAATCTCATCTCCTTCATTCCAATCACCATACCACACGTAGATGGCCTTCCTCTTGGCTCTGAAACAACTGCAGATCTTCCTGTCTCACTGCACTCTCTTCTCATGACTGCAATGGATCTCACTGAGCCTATAATTGAAGATTCCCTAAGAGAACTCAGACCTCATATGGTCTTCTTTGATTTCACATATTGGTTACCTGCATTAGCATGTCAGTTAGGCATTAAGGCTTTACATTACTGCACAATTAGCCCTGCCACTGTAGGGTATCTCATAAGCCCAGAAAGAAAACTTCATGAAAAATCATTGACAGAAGCTGATCTGATTAACCCTCCACCAAGCTTTCCACCATCAGCAATTAAGCTACAACCTCATGAAGCAAGAGGGTTAGCCATTTCTACTATAAAAGGTTATGGCAAAGACATTTCATTTATGCAGCGTCAATTGATCGCTTTCACCAGCTGCGATGCTATTGTTTTCAAAACTTGCCGAGAAATGGAAGGCCTTTATTGTGATTATCTTGAAAGACAAATGAGAAAGCAGGTGTTTTTGGCAGGACCAGTTTTTCCAAACCCACCAACCTCTACTTCAGAAGAGAAATGGGTGACTTGGCTAGGAGGTTTCAAACCAAAAACTGTGATTTTCTGTGCCTTTGGAAGTGAATGCATTTTGAAAAGTAATCAATTTAAGGAACTGTTGTTGGGTTTTGAACTTACAAAAATTCCTTTTCTAGCCGCCTTGAAACCGCCTATAGGAGCTGAAACAATTAAATCAGCTCTACCTGAAGGATTCAGTGAGAGAACAAAGAGAAGAGGGGTAGTTGAAGGGGATTGGGTTCAACAACAATTGATTCTGAGTCACTCATCTGTGGGTTGCTTTGTGACCCATTGTGGATCTGGGTCATTAACAGAGGCCATGGTAAATGAATGCCAATTGGTCCTTCTACCTCATGCAGGAGATCAATTCATTAATGCAAGAATAATGAGTGGAGATTTGAAAGTAGGAGTAGAGGTTGAGAAATGTAAAGAAAATGGACTATTTACTAGAGAAGCTGTGTGTAAGGCAGTGATGGCTGTAATGGACAATGAGAGTGAATTGGGTCATATAGTGAGAACCAATCATGCTAAATGGAGGGAGTTCTTACTCAGGAAAGGGCTAGAAAACTCCTATGTGGATGATTTGGTTCAGAAGCTGGACAGTTTGCTAAAGTCTTGATTCAGAAAGTACTAAGTATCATGAGAGAATACAATTACATGAGTGTCATATTTTAGATATTTTTTGGTTTGGTGTATAACTTGAACGTTTCTAGACAAAATAGAAAAATTAGATTCTGTTTGTTTGAAAGTCTATCCCGAGCTATAAATATAAATATGATTGACATACAAAAGTTTAGTACTTCTCTCATATTTCAATTACATGATATATAGTGTTTCCAAATAAAATAGCCAAATACAAAGGCTGAAAGTGTTAAGAGACTAAAAAATGGATGAAACAGAGGAAAACTGTTACTTGATCCTTCAATGCAAATATAAGTGTATCGCGTAATGCCTAAAAGTGTTGACAAGAATCCAAACTCGGAAGTATAAATCAGAAGAAAAAAAATTGCTAACTTTCTGTCCAAAAAGTAAGAAAAGAAATATCTCCTTTTGTACTTGTATTGACTCATTGTGCAATATTGAAAAATAAACTTATTCATTTATTTTATTTTTGGGATGGTTTGTTCTGATTTCTATTTTCGAATCTCTTTCTTTATACATTGCTGTTACATTGTTACATGAACATAATAAAGGCCAATTTATGAACGAAGATATATCTAGATGAAACTAATAGTAATAACATGTATTTTGTTCTCAAAGGTCATTTTTTAAAAACAACTCTTACTTCATCAACTCTTAATTACATAACAATGAGAAGGACAACTTTTAGTCCTCTTGGTGAACAAATCCTGCAACAGAATCATATTCTAAGTTAATTTGACCAAGTCATTGTATAACTTTTATGTAAAAGTAAAAGTAAATTAATAGAGATAATAGAAACAAGCATATTTACTAGAAAGAGTAATGGTCCACACAACACCAAACATACAACACGAGAATCAAGTTGATAGCCATAATAAAAAGCATAGATGAAGTGAATTGACTGTACAATCGATTCTAAAATCTGTCATTTGAGTCCATTCAGTATATACAAATTTGTCTTATTAGTGCTTAATATATTAACACCATATACTAAAGTAAAGAGTTTATTCATGTTATATACCTGATTGCACATATATGTGATAGCAGCAGTTGGAGAAGAGATGTGAGACATTAAATTTGAGGTAGAAAACTTAAATTAGGATATGTGAGATTGATATAGAGATCTGAAATTGTAAAGCAAGCTGAAAATGGTTATTAAAACAAATAAATCAATTGGCCATTTTTCTATAATCATATCACACAGTTGCCCAAGATGATGGGATTTCCATCTTTATATTGAATGCATAATAAGACATGCAGTAATAGTATCAAGTCATTTAACTATTTTATGGCACAAAAAAGAATAATTAGTTATCATTATGAGCAAATCAAAGTTGTTCTTGGTCATCCTATATTAGTATTACTCAGACCTCCTTTGCCGCTGAAGGTAGGATTTTAGAAGGAGTGGTTGTGCTGATATGTGTACAAAGTCATTCATGGGTGTCAATTCGACGAGTTGAGTTTCAAAAGATATTCGTTTTCTCTTATTTTTATTGAATTTACGTCGACCTTATCATTGTCTCAATGGAAGAATCATTTGCATTGACATATAGGCATTGCATTTAGGTTGGAGTCTTTGTGTTGAAAAATATGTGGTGTGAATATATATGTATATATTTAGATGTCGTTACTTGATACATGTACAATTTGTTTATACTATATATGATATTTGTCATGTAGTTCTATATATGTTATTTTCGGATTGATGACCCTTGCGGTTGATTTGTTTGAGCTATACGCCACCCCTTTAGTTGATGAAGATGCAAGGAAACACGATACCGTGCCGTTGGAGGCAAAAGTTTTTGCTTCTTTTGTTTTACGCATTAAGGTTACTCTTTGTAATTAAGAATACTCTCATTCATTATTTTTGAAAATACAATTGAATAAGTTACTAATTGGTTACGTTTAGAATTTCGTTAGTTAATGTCTTGAAAAAGTAGGATATTACAATAACGACCAAAAAATCGTTTCAAGAAATGTCTTCTATCTTCATTTTTAAAGAACTTTTAAATATTGTTTCAAGGACATATAGTTTGTCTCACCTCATGTTATCATTTAAACAAAAAGACTCAGCAAGATCATCACTTTATATTAATTTAGCTTTTAATTCGAATTCTTCTAACTATTTATAGAATTTTTCACGGCAAGTATTTTACAAATGAAATCTCTTCCCTCGTCACATCAATATCATTTTCCTCGATGCGAAAATATGTTGTTCTCTTTTTCTACTTGGTTAATTATTTTTTCACAATTTTTTTCTAAATCAACTTTGCATTTCATTTCGTTTTCTCTATTTCATTGTTAATTATGTAATTGCAATCAAATAAATTTAAAATCTATTAAATAACTTTTAGAGATTATTAATTCTATTTCTACAATATAAGATTAAGTAAGAGAAAATAACGGTACTTAAATCATAATTTAAATAATAAATACTGAAATTGTTTGACATCTTACCTTTAAGTTTAGAGAGCAATTTAAAAGATATTCTGTAACAAAACTAAAGAAACATCTTGTTCAATGGAGTTAAGTTTTTTTATTTTGACTCAAGTGGAATTAAATTAAGCATCCTATTCTTGTTTCCTAGTACTTGATAGTTGAGACAGCGGACGTTGACCATCTTCACACGTGCCAAGCAAGAGTTTGATAAAGAACCGATTTGAGCTTAGTGAGTTTGCTACAAACAATTGTTCTCTGATTTGTAATCACTTCTCTTCTCTTTCTAAATCATGGATGCGGCTGCTGTTGGTGGTGCTTTTCTCTCTGCTTTCCTTCAAGTTCTTCTCGACAGGCTTGCTTCTCCTCACCTTCTTCACTTCATCTATGGAAACAATGTTGACTCCAATTTGATCCAACGGTTGAAGAACACTCTTTATGCTGTTGAAGCTGTTCTCAATGATGCTGAACTGAAACAGATCAAAGACTCTTCTGTAAACAACTGGCTTTATGATCTCAAAGATGCTCTCTATATTGCTGATGACCTTCTCGATCACATTTCCACCAAAGCTGCTACTACTCACAACAACAAAGAGGTGAGTACTACTGTTTCTAGCTACTTGTCTCGCTTTTTCAACTTTGAAGAAAGGGATATGGTTCGTAAGTTGGAAGATATAGTTGCTAGGCTTGAATCCATTCTCAAACTCAAAGATATTCTTGGTCTTCAACATATTGCAACTCACCACCACTCTTCTTGGAGAACTCCATCAACCTCTCTAGATCATGGATCATCTAACATATTTGGTAGAAATCAAGACATAGAGGCCATACTCAAATTACTGTTACATGATGGTGATGATGATGATGATGATGATGATGATAGTGATAAGATTTCTGTGATCCCTATAGTTGGCATGGGTGGTGTGGGCAAAACCACTTTAGCCCAATCTGTGTACAACCATGATGACACTATAAAACACAAATTTGATGTTCAAGCATGGGTTTGTGTTTCTGATGATTTTGATGTTTTGAAGGTTACAAAGGCCATTGCAGAGGAAGTTAGAAGTGCTTGTAACACAAATAATTTGAATATTCTTCAGCAAGATTTGAAGGATAAGTTGACCGGAAAAAAGTTCTTAATTGTTCTGGATGATGTCTGGACCGAAGATTATGACAGTTGGAATTCTCTTATAAAGCCTCTTCGATGCGGAGCTAAAGGAAGTAAAATTCTTGTAACAACACGTATTCAAAAGGTTGTTTCTATGGTCCAAACTCTTCAAGCTTACTCTCTTAGGCAATTGTCTGATAAGGATTGTTGGTCTGTGTTTGCAAACCATGCTTGCCTTTCTCAAGAAGAATCCACTCTAAATATGGATCTCGAAAAAATTGGCAAAGAGATTGTTAGAAAATGTAAGGGATTGCCTTTAGCAGCACAATCACTTGGGGGTTTGTTGCGACGGAAACGTGACATCAAGGATTGGAATAATATACTCAATAGTAATATTTGGGAAATTGATGAAAAGGAGAGTAAGATCATTCCAGCACTAAGAATTAGTTATCATTATCTCCCTCCCTATTTGAAACGCTGCTTTGTTTATTGCTGCTTGTATCCTAAGGATTATAAATTTGATGAAGACAATTTGATCTTGTTGTGGATGGCAGAAGATCTTTTACAGCCTCCAAAAAATGGAAAGACTTTGGAAGAAGTTGGTTATGAGTATTTTAATGACTTAGCTTCAAGATCTTTTTTTCAACGTTTTGGAAGTGGAAACCGCTCCCAGCGTTTTGTGATGCATGATCTGGTGCATGATTTAGCAACATTGATTGGGGCAGAATTCTACTTTAGAACCGAAGAACTTGGGAAAGAAACGAAGATTGGTAACAAGACTCGTCATTTATCATTTAGCAACTTAAGTGATCCAATGACGGATAACTTTGATATTTTTGACCGAGCAAAACATCTTAGGACCTTGTTGACAATCAATGCTACACGTACTCCATTCCACAATGAAAAGGCAGCATGCATCATTTTGTCAAATTTGAAGTGCTTGAGAGTTTTGTCATTTCAATGTTTTGGAGATCTTAATGCATTGCCTGACTCGATAGGTGAACTGATTCATTTGCGTTATTTGGATCTCTCTTTCACAAATATAAAGACACTACCGGAGTCATTGTGTAATCTGCATAATCTACAAACCTTGAAGTTGTACAGTTGTTATCAACTAATCAAACTTCCCAATGGCATGCAAAAGCTTGTGAATTTGCGCTACCTTGATATCTACTTTACTCTATTAGAAGATATGCCTAGAGAAATGAGCAAATTAAACCATTTGCAACATTTGAGTTGCTTTGTTGTGGGCAAGCTTAAAGAGAAAGGGATCAAGGAACTGGGAACACTGTCAAATCTTCACGGATCACTTTCCATTAGTAAATTAGAGAATGTTACCAACAACTTTGAAGCATCAAAAGCAAAAATAATGGATAAGAAGTACCTTGAAGAATTGTCTTTTAAATGGTCTGATAATGCAAAAGACCAATTTACAAATTCACAAAGTGAGATGGATATACTAGACAAGTTACAACCTGCCAAGAACCTAAAAAAGGTGTCTATATGTGGATATAGAGGCACGAGATTTCCAGAATGGGTTGGAGATCCTTCCTACCGAAATTTGACTAAGTTGTCTCTATTTGATTGTCATAATTGTTGTATTCTTCCACCACTTGGACAATTACGCTCTCTCAAGGACTTGAGAATCATGAGAATGAGTATGTTGGAGACTATTGGATCTGAATACGGTGATTCCTTTTCAGGGATTCTCTTTCCCTCCCTTGAACGTCTTGAATTTGTTGACATGCCATGTTGGGAAGTGTGGCATCATCCCCATGAGTCAAATGCTTATTTTCCTGTACTCAAGTCTCTTGAGATTCTTCGTTGTCCCTTATTGAGGGGAGATTTGCCATCTCATCTTCCTGCTTTGGAAACAATTCATATTGAAGAATGCGACCAACTTGCTTTTTCTCTCCCACGAGCTCTTGCCATCCGCAAATTAGAGATACATAAAAACAATAAAGTAGTGTTGCGAGAGCTACCACTTTCATTGGAAGAGATCGAAATTGATGGAAGAGAGTCAACGGAGTCCTTCTTTAAAGTCATTGGCATCACCCTGCCGATTTCCCTGAAAATTGTAAATATTAAGAATTGTTCGTCTGCGTTATCGTTTCCTAGAGATTGTTTACCTGCATCCTTAAAGAGTTTGTGCATCACAAATTGTAAAAATCTAGATTTTCCAAAGCAAAACCAGCAGCACGAGTCACTTCAATCATTGCATATAAGGAGTAGTTGTGATTCTCTGACAACCCTTCCACTGGAGACCTTTCCCAACCTCAGTAGTCTTCACATCAACCAGTGTGAAAATCTAGAATGTATATCCGCTTCGAAGATTCTTCAAAATTTCAACTATTTTAACATTTCCAACTGCCCGAAATTAGTGTCATTGCCTTGTCACACAAATACTCTTTTCCCGATGTTTAACGGTTTGAGTATATGTGATTGCCTAGAAAAGGAGATGTTTTGTGTATGTGGTAAGCCGTGTAGGTTTATAAGAATTCGTACGCGAGAAGTTAATTAGGAGCCCATCTCTAAGTTTGATGGACATGCTCACCCATCTTGAAATTCAAGAAGTATGTGATGGTGTGGAGTCCTTCCCCAATAAGGATTGTGCATTGCTGCCTCCCTCCCTTACCTCTCTAACGCTAAGGTTTATGTCAAGTTTACAGACGTTGGAGTGCACGGAGCTTCTCCACCTCACGTCCCTCCAACAATTAATAATTCGATATTGTTCCAAGCTGGAGAATATGGCGGGAGAAAGGCTGCCTGCTACTCTAACGCAACTTGAAATCATTGGATGTCCACTGCTGGAAGAACGGTGCCGCATGAAACACCCGCAAATTTGGCCCAAAATTTCCCACATCCAAGGCATTTTGGTTGACGACAAATGGATTTAGTAAGCTTCGACTTGGATTTTCAATTGGTGATTTCTTCCCTTAGCCTCGAGTTAATGCCACCTCCCAATTTCATCATATTCTGCACCAATTTCCCACCTCCGAAGCATTGAGTTTGACGAGTGACAACAAGTGGATTTAGTAAGCTTGAACTTGGATTTTCAATAGGTAATTGTTCTGCTATTCCTCACCTAAATGCCACTTGTCCAGTTTCATTCATTTTCTGCACTAACTTTTTTCATCATCTTTTAAACCATTAAAATTATATATGAATATCCTACTACCAGCCAGCCCAGCCAATTTATTTCACCTTTTGTATCTTACAGCAAACATTGTCTCTTTTTCATGTTGTTGGCAGTTTGTTGTACAAGGACGTATAGGTGTTGAGTGACAACAAATATTTTACTTCGCATTTTCTGGTAAAGATTATCCTAGCAAAAGAGAGACCTTATTATTTTTGTGGACAAAGGATATAGTTAATCGTAAGACAAGGAAGTTGGTTGTTCTTAAAAAATATATTTTTTTTCTTTTCGTTTTACAGACATTAAAGCAGCTAACTTCATTGTTGATTATGCTGGGAATATTATTTATTCGTGCTTTGGTTTGTATATTCAAGTAAGTTCTTAAACTTATCTTTTAATGTAATGTATAATTTATCTGGTACACTCTCCGTTGTGTTGTGTGCATGATGCTTTCACTGAATGATTATGTTGTACATTTTTTTGTAGTAATAAAAGATTTTTGGAGAAGAAATTGGCATCAAGAGTTCAAACTTCAACTTTAAGGACTCCGATTATTAATTCCTTATTACAGATGGTGAACATCTAAAATTCCTATGCAGAAAACTTTGTTGTGGAGTGGAGGACTAAACAAAGGTACTTGTTGAACATATCATACTCATTAGTTTTTGTGGGCCATTATGATAATACTAGGATGAGTATTGTCCATATATTCAATTTGAGTTAATTAGGATTTCCATTTTAAACAGCTGATGCGATATGTAGCTGAACACTCATGAAGAAAAGTCCATACTGGATGGCTCTATAGGTAAGCTCTTACATCTTCAAGATACTTAATGTCTCGTATCCTGCTAACGATACCTTCTCATGCCATTCATTTTATCTCTTTGTGTATATAAAATATCCCAGGCTCAATATTTTCTGGAAAGATTGAGAAATCTACTAATGTAATGCAAGATTTGTTGCCATTGTTAACTCCGCAATTAAAATTGACTTGGTTTCTTTTCGTCTTTTATGAAATTTATGTTAAAGACGAGTTCTATTTGCTAATGCAGGAGTTAACTGATTCCAACTACAAAGGCGCGTTTTTTTTAACCTTGCACACATCTCACCCTTTTGAAGGTCTTCGCTACTTTCTTTAAGCATCTAAAATGTTTTAATTTTAAATATTATGCTGCATGCAACATTGGAATTAGTTTTCTTGATCAGTTATGGATGATTGCTTACTTTAGCTAAGTACCAAATGTGAATGTGCACAGAGCTGGACAAACCAATCCAAATAATTTGCGGTAGACGTCAAACAGGTTCCTATGCCCTCTCCAAATGATGTTGCACAGTTTTGCAGCTGGATTTAGTTATTATCTCTGCTTTTTAATGGAGTCCTCACAAGTATAGGTACTGCTATCCTATCTTTCTGATTTTGATTTTTGTAATTTGTAAACATGTTTTAGCATTGTCTATCTATAGCTCAGATTCCTGCAACAACATTATGTTATTAGCTTTAGCTCTATCTTTCTGTAACATCACTTTATCTTTTTGTAACAGCACTTTAATCTCATGTAAATCTATATAATAATGTAGCAATTATTCTGGTTCAGGCAAATTGCTATGATTATGCTGCTTCACCTTAGAAGTCCCAAGTGCTGTGCTTTCAAAGATTCATCCCACAACATCACTTCACCTTCAAAAAACCTTGTCCAAAACATGTCAGTCTGGAAGCATTGCAGTGTCAAAATGATGTGCAGTGTTTCTACATTAGTTGTTTGCTGCCTATGTTATGAATTCTGTTTTGGGGTGATAGGCTCTTATGCATGAGAATACTGAAGTAGGGAAATGATGGGTGCTGGATATAAGAACGGTTTCTATCTCAGTAAGGGCGTTCTCTCTTCTTCAAAGCGTCATTATTATTTCTGCGAGGAGATCATCTCGATCCATTGTTATGAATTAAATTTCTGTTGTTGTTTTATTTCCCTTCATCACAACTTTCATCCTGCTGAACTATAAAGAAGGGAGTTAATGCTACCACCAAATTTTATGCAAGCTCATAAAAGCTGCGTTTTTAATCCTCTTTCTTTTCAGCTGGTGACTTAATTAAGGATTCTCATTCTATTGACTCTTGGGTTGGTGTTCTGGTTTTTGAAGCAGCTGGTCTATAATTGTTAAGCCCTTCCAAAGTAAATTTTCATTTATTCCTTCATTAAAAATAATAAGTTATGAATGCATTTTTTCAATCTGACATGATGCCTTTCAACATGATAGGTAAGAAGGCCACTTTTTCATTAAACTTTTAATTGGATTTCACTTAGTTTACATTAGAGATTGTTGTCAATTAGTCGCTATGGATAGTCAATACCAAATGTGCCAGATTTCGGCTCAGTCCACCAGCAAGGCTACAAACTCTTGAATCACTTGATTTTTTGCTTTTGTTTTCAGCCATAACAATTACAATGACACAGTCAGTGAACTTTTAATAATTTTTTTTGTAACTTATAAGAAAAATTACAAATTAAAAATCGAATAAAAAATAAATTATATCTTCCTACTTAAATTCTAATTTCTAATTATGTGTTTTGGATTTCGTTTAAGATATAAAAATCAAATCAATAATTTGAAAAACTCAAAAATGTAATTGAAAACAATTAATTGATTTTATGTTTTTAGTGTTTTAATTCAAACTGAACTTAATCAAATAAACTCAATCTATATTGATTTGAATAAGATTTTACACTATTTTATAAAACTGAGCGGATATTTTATTTCATATTATATTATTATCTTAAAAGAATGTGTTGTATTTAAGTGTTTTTTTAAAAGAAATATTTAAGTGATTTTTAATCATTTATATATTATTATTTTTTATTACAATGTTAGTATTCGTCGTATAAAAAATTTATGCAAATATTTAAATGGTATAAAAATCTAGTGTGTTACCAAAAAAATCTGGTATTTGAAAAAAATTATATTTTTTAAAATAAACGTCTTAAAATATCAACTTGTTTAAACTGAAAAAAATCAACACGTTCTTTTATCGGTTTGGTTAGAATTTTGTGGAAAAATTTTAATATACTACATAAGTTAGTGCCTCTAAAACTCATAAAAGAAAACAAGCTAACTGTCACGACCCGAAAACTAAACGCCGTGACCGGCGCACAAGCTATACCCCTAGCCTGGCAAGCCTATCAACTACTTAACAATTTACCAAATAAATGTTCTGAATAATCATTCAAAAAAATATATATATATATATTTTTTAACGAAATTTCGACAGAGAATCCTCTGTAATTTTAACATTTCCAAATTTACAAAATCCCTGTTTAACTTCAAATTCAGCCAAATTCAACAGCAACATCTAAACATTCAGTACATTACCCAAAGACTATCTAAACTCCAATAGCTGCAAAATACATATGACTCAATAGATTTTTCAAAAAAATGGTCCTCGATCAAAGAGGCCTACCAAAACAAAACACGACCGAGACTTGAGCCTACTATCAGCTTCCTACTCGGCTGCCTGTGAATCTGAAAAAAAATAAACAACATGAAGGAGTAAGTCACAAAGACTTAGTGAGGAGACAACAATCACCATCAACTAGAAGGGAAACACAAAAAGGCACGAATAACAATTTTATAACCTTGAGACGATTATGTGATTCACGTAATAAAATCATCTAAATTTATAATTTAACCGTTCGGATAAAAATATTAAAAATACAATTAATAGTGAAGCGAAATCAAAATGAATAGCATTAAAATCATCATAGAAGATCAAACAAGTAAAAACAATAATTATTGAGAACCAAGAGGCGGCTTCATCTCATTGATAGCCCTTTCCTCCTAAGGGTGGCCTTTCCCTTAGGGGTGGCTCCATCTAACGGATAACCCTCTCCTCTCAATCCCGCAACACATCATCCCGCATCAATTAGGGAGCTTACATCTCGTTGATAGCCCTCTCCTCCTACGGATGACATTTCATAGGGGCGGCTCCATCTAACGGGTAACTCTCCCTAATCAAAACGAGGTAACTAGGTGCACCTAACGCCGTGAAAGATTTAATAGTCATCGCAACGATTTCCCAAAACACGTATTTAAAATCATCTTTCAATTCATCGTAATTCACGGAAAATATATTCAATCGCATAACAATACAAATTTAAATACTTTTAACGCATACGTATATCGAATTAATAACATATTATATAATAAAAAGCATTAAAATAAATAAATGACGAAGTCGAGATAAAATTTCAAAGGTTGTGTTTCCCAAATTTTTAAATAAATATTTTAACATCGAAAACGAGTAAAATAATAATTATAGCGTAAAAATAAATGATGATAACCGTCGTCAACTCACAACTACGGATAATCAGCTACGTTTGTTCTTCAACAACTTCCAGAGTAGTCGGTAGGACCTCAGCTGACAAATCTGAGTATTAACAATATTCTTAAGACTTTAGGAAAGTTATTCTAAAGTTTAACTAACTCTAGGAAACCATAAAAAAATTCATTAAATCTACTCTAAGCACAAAATAAGATTTTGAAACAAAACTACATTTCCTAAAGATTTATTATTAATATTAGAGTTGTGTATTTACCTCAGAGTTTCAATCAACAACCCTCAATAAATTGGTACCCTTCTCCTTCCTTAGAACCCAAACCCTAAGCCAAGATTTTATACCCAAGAGCTTGTGAAAAAATGAAGAAGTTTGCTTGTGACTTCAAGAGATAGGAAGAGGAAGAAGAAGAAGAAGAAAAGGAAAGGAAAGAAAAAAGAAAGAGAAAAAAAAAATGAAGAATCGGGAGTTGATAGTGAGGTAAGCGTGAGGGAAAGAGAAGAATGAGGAGAAAGGAAAACAAGAAAAGAGAAAAATGGGGGAGGGGTGTTGTAACCTGGAGAGAGAAAAGAAAAGGGAAAGTGGGGTGGTTGGGTTTAATTATTTATTTATTATATTATTATTATTATTATTATTATTATTATTAATATATTTATTTTTTTAAAAGACACAGGCGTGTCACTAACGAAAGGATTGCATAAGCAGTAATGCTATTTATCCAATTCGAAGGCTATTGTCAAATTTGAATTGTTGAAGCAAAAATTCATATTAGTCGAAAAACAAAATGGTTATGCCCCAAATTTCTATCGACAGCGTCAAACCATAACTATGTCAATAGTTGAGATTTGATTTGACAGTAGACCACAAAAATACCAGAAAAATAACACAACTACATTTGAAAATAAAAGGACAATTATTGCTCATGAGCCATGACAAAATGTTAATACAAAATAACACTACTACATTTGAACTACATCCTTGCCTCCATTCTTTTCAGAACCATAAAATTTCCCAAAATCAAAATAATTGATACCAATTAGAGAACAACAGTTCCTTAGATGTAGAACATGAGGATAACTTGGAATAGGAAGTCAAAAACACACAATGAAGCAACTGGATTAATCAAATATGGCAAATGAACAAAAACTGTTTCGGAAAATGACCATTTTTCTTGGTATTTTCCATGAACTTGCATGAAATAAAAAATAAAAAAAAAACCTCCCTCTAATGGTAAGATAAGTCATTTTTCACTGGCCTCTGTATTTTCTAACCCGAAACGACGTTTGAACTTGGCAATCTGTCCTAAACTCTCGGCCATTTGGCGCTTAGCACGGAAGTGGTAGACTTTACCAACGGGGTGTATCTTTGTCATCATCACATGCATCAACCTACCAGTTTGAGTAACATAAGTCATCCATTGCTTCTGTGGGTGCACACCTTTCTTCATTTCCTAGCAAATTAAAATCCCATCACCATCACACACATTTTATCAAACACTTAGTAGGCCATCACAAATTACAATATTTTGCTGCAACAAAAACCAACTTCCAATACCAAAAGCAATCAAACTAGGTAAATGCACCCACCTGAGAAAGTAAAACACCACCCAAGTCCCCAAGCAAACGCAAAACACCCAAAACAAAAACAAGAAAAAATTACTGCAAACTTCACATGCACATTCACGCGACAGACCCATCATCATCATCATTCATCACTATTCAATTCAATCCCAAAAACAACAAAACTCATACAGATCCATCATCATCGCATCAACCAATCTCAAGGTAAAGACAAAAAATCGAAAAAACGTCCTTACCTAGTAACAGTGGAGGAAAACAAGTGACAAACTCTGAGAACGAGCGAAAGGACGACAGTGGATTCCGGAGATGGTGTCGGAGACGGCGCGCGATTATGTGCTCGGCAGCGAGAGCGAGAAATAATGGAGGAAGTTGAGAGAGAACTATCTTTGTCTAGGGTGTGTGGTTGGTTTGTTGTAATATCTAATTCAATTTTACTACTTACCCCCCTAAATTACTACCCACACTCCTAATTTTTTTTTGAAAATAAAAAAACTCAAAATGTCCTTCCCTTTCTATTTTACTTCATCTTCTTCATTAACCTAACTTCTCTATTTTACTAATCATCTTCAACCTTCTTCAATCACATTCATCATCTTCATCATCTCCATCTTGTTCATCATCTTCAACTCCACTGGTACCAATATTTTTTCCACAAATTACTTGCCCGTGGTATAAGAGAATTTGAGTTTAAATAAACCTGTTAAAATCAATAATTTACTAAAAATGTAAAAAAAATGGAATAACTATCACAATTGATCAACGTAAATTAAATATCACAATTAATACCTGAACAAAATGACAGATTTTAACAAATGCAATAACTATCATACATGATCTGACATAGATGTTGGTGGTGGACTTCTATAAGATCCTTAGTTTTAAATTCTAACTTATGCAATTTTAGTATATTTTTTGTGTGTTGAATTATGAGGCTTTTTAGCCAATTTTAATGGTATGTTGTGTGTTAAATGTCAATAATATTTTTATGAAACCCGTTTAAAATTAGTTGGCGAGAAATAATTTAATTACGTTGCGAAAAATTTATTATCAGACTATTTTGTTAAAAATATCTTTGGTTGCTGAAAATTTTACCTGTCAATTGAGTTGTAATGAGAATAGATATTTTTATCAAAATAGTTGAAGTGTGTGTAAGAATATTTAGATATTGATTGATTTGTTTTAATTATAATATATATATATATATATATAATATTATAATATTAGGTTAATAAGTAATATATATGTATTGTTTGGTAAGGTTATATATATATATATATACTAACTTATACTTTAACTTATAATATATATATATATATATTGATTGATAAGGGATGCATCAGTACATGTGATAGGAAGGAAATAGAAATTTGAAGCTCTCGCCTTCCTCGCCTACCTCCTACTTCTTTTCTCTTTCTGTTTTCAAAATATAAACAAAGTCCACAAACACAAATCTCTATTTATTTATTAGATCTAAGTTTCATCTCGCGAAGTGACAGAAGGGAAAGTTGCTCACCTCCACGCTGCGGTGCTAGTGAGCTAGTTTTCGAAGTGACGTGCGAACAAAATATTTCACCGGAATTAATCGCGCTGCCGTAATCAGTTGTTAGAGCTGCCATTAAGGTAAGGGCTCTTTCCAAATTTTTAGTTTGCATATAAGAGCTCTATATGTATGATTAATGGATGATTAATGTGTGATGGTACTGGTATGAGAGGAAGAAGTTAATGAATTTGGTTCGTAATAGTATATACAAATGTGTGACGGTGTTGAAGGTGGTGTATCATTGCATTTGGTCTTGGTGTAATTAGTGGTTCACTTTTATTTTGATTTATATTTTGGGGCTGATGTTGAGGCCATGTATGATATATGTAGTGATAAATATTTTGATTGGTATTTGGTTCAAATAAAATTCTTTTTGAAATTTTGAATTGCTTTTTTTGAATGCTGTGTGGCAGGTATTTTAATTAAAGTCTTTTTGCCTTTTGTCTATTTTGTGAAGAATTCCTCAAACTCAGTAATTGTTCATGATTTGAATTTAATATGAGATCATTTGTAAATTGATAGTCAAACTTGACCAAATGATGTTTTAATGCTTGGTCATAAGATGCTTCTTGACTTGGTTAGATGATGTGTATTATCTTGATCAGATGATGCTACATTTCTTTGATGAGAAGTTGCCTTCAACACTTGAATAGATGATTGGTTATTATTCGAGATGATCATCTTGTTGTTATGACCTGGTGCACTTCCTTGTGTTGAACTAGATAATATTTTTTTATGCTCAAACTAGCATGAGAGCTGTGCGAATTTGAGACATGTTTCGTGATTAACGATTATTAAACATAGATTAGAGATTAGAGTGTCATGAGTTCAACTCTCTCCTCTAGCAAACAAAACTAACAATTAATTAATAACATAGATATTTCAAAAAAAAAATACTACAATAAAATTATAAATGGCAATGTTTGAATGAGAAGATTTATTCTTTTACTGTTAAGTTAACATTGTATATTATGAATTTGTGGAGATTAAGTTGAGGTGATTTATGTGTGATTTAGGTGTGATTGAGGAGTGGAATTGTGGAGTTTGGAATTAATGTTGATTATTTGGTTGTAAAAGTTTGGTGGGTGAAAAAGATATAATTTTGGGAATTTTGTTGTGGTTGGATAAATTTTAGTTGTGAACAAATTGTTACAAATATTTATGTTTATGTAGTTAGCTCCTTGAGTCTCGAAAATGAATCGAGGCTGTTGGCACCGAGTTAGCGGTGGGGAGAACTCTGAGATATTAATCTTGTTGTGGTGATTCATGTTTGGTGTGATTGATGTGTTCATAATTAATATTATGAATTTTGAGATGTATTTTATGTGTAGATTGGAGGAAAATGAATTTAATGTGTTTATGGGTGAAATTGTGGAAGTTGAATTTAATGTGTTTGAAATGTGGAGTTGTGAACACGGATGAGTCACGATTAAATTTAGCGTGAAATTTTGGAAGTCGAATTGATTGAATTTGTCGTGTTTGATGTGTGGATTTGCAGAAAATGAATTTAAGGTGTTTTATGAGAAATTGTTTTGATGTGTTTGAGGAAATAAATTTGGTGCAAATGCATGTTTGCAATTATGGAAATTAATGGGTGTATTGTGGTTGAAATATGACGAGTTTTGAAAATGAGTAATTTGTAGTGATTTTGAGTGGATTTGTGGAATTTGTATTGTTGTATTTAATGTGGTTTGTAGATTGAATTTGATGTGGATTTGTTGGATTATGAATTAATATGTCTGAGTATGCTCTGTGAAAAGTTTTGAAAAATCATTAGTGTTAAATGAGTATTAAAAAAGGGGAATCTTTTAATAGTTGCATTTACTTAATGGTTGTGGTGAAAATAGTTAGAGTATGCTCATGCATTTCATAGTACATGGTGACCGCGATGAACCATAGTGATAGTGGTAACCGTGATGGGCCACGAGATGATGCCATGTGAATAGTTGGTTCATCTTATCCTTGCGGTGATTTTCGTGTCGTGCTGATCTGTGAGAGATTGCACTCTTGTAAGTCGTGCTGATCTGTGAGCGATTGTACGCATAGAAAATTAGTACTGGTCTGGGAGAGGCTGTACGATAGTAAATTGTGCTGATCCGTGAGAGATTGCACCTTGATAATTAGTACTGGTCCGTGAGAGACTGTACAATTATGATTTACGTTCTTTCGAGGAGGGTTTTGGTTTGGAATTCTGGAATCATGTGCATTGGCATTTACGCATTTCATTAGGGTGCTTGGCACGCGAGTCATGTTTGATATACTGTGATGGTTGTATATAAATACTTGATTGTGGTTTGTAATTGTGCCGTATTTGATGAGGGTTATTGATTGACCTTATGTGGTAAGCGTTGAATGATATTGAAACATTTTCAAAATTGAAAATTATGCCATTTTCACAGTTGTGTTTGGATACAAGGATGCTTTATTCGAATATGACAGTGCAGTTTGTTAAAAACTTCATTTTTCAACTTTGATTATGCATGTGTGGCATATGAAAACCCTTTCTAGATGTATGCTAAGTTGAAAGATTATTTTGTGCATTTAAAATTTAAATGCTATGTGATGTTTGTTAATTTCGGTTGGTGACCTTTACAATTATTGTGGAAATCTGGGTTTTGCCCTCAGATGAGAATCAGGATCGTCCTACCAGTTAGTACTTTGGAGATGGGAACGGAGTTAGACTTACCTGACCACTGCTGTGTCAGAAGGATTTCTGCGGGGCGCGTGGAGATCACTTGGGTTATAGTTTTTTTTTTTGTAGCATGATCAGATTAGATGGCTGTATAGGGGCTAGATGTCTATCTGTTGTGGTTGTATTTATTTCATTTTGGAAGACTGTACCTATACCATATATTGTCAGCCTAACTTTTATTTTGATGGGTCCTTGTACCACTTTTTGACGTGACGTGGGGAAGTTAAAATTCTTGGGGCAGTGCTTTTGTACAGGTGTCTGCCGAGAATACCCCAGGGGTATGAGCTACGTTGGATAGGTCTCATAGCCCCGGTGTATTTTTCTGTTTTAAATATTTTGGATTTTCATTTCAAAACCGTTTTCGCTGTTTGTAATTATTGTTGACTTTTGTCGTTGTGATACGACTTAACTATTTTATCCAAAGGTATTTATCTCTTTATTATGAATTTGAATTTGTTTTTTTTTAAAAAAATCGGGCTGTTACAATTGTGGTATCAGAGCATTGGTTATAGATTGTAGGTTAACCTGTAGGTTGGGGGTTGTCATCTGATCATGCATCGGGGTGATTTGTCCGAGTGTTGGGTTCGGTGTAGTGTTGAGTTGTTGAGGTCGAATGTTGTCTTTTGGAATTTTTCTAAAGGGTGTTAAAATTTCTTATTGATGTTGGTTTTATAGGAAGCAATGCCTCCAAGAAGGAACGACGCTGCAAGGGTCAACGTCAATAGGGATGATCAAATGGCTGAAGCAATGAATAACATGGCAGCTTCTGTTGCTGCACAGACAGCTGCAAAGACTCTACGGGATCTGGAGAAGAGGGAAAGAGAGATCCGTGCTGCTGAGTCGAGGGGATTAGAGGACTTTCGTCGTTACAATCCTCCGAAGTTTAGGGGTGATGAGAATTCAGAGAAAGCGGATCAGTGGATCCAAGAAGTGGAAAAGATCTTTGAGATGATTAACTGTCAGGCGGGAGTGAAGGTCAACTATGCCACTTATCTGCTGCTAGGGGATGCTGAGTATTAGTGGAGGAGTACAAGGTTGTTGATGGGATCAACTTATGAGGAGGTGAACTGGGAGTCGTTCAAAAGGAAGTTTTTAGACAAATACTTCCCGATGAGTACCAGGACTAAGTTGGGTGATGATTTTCTAAAACTTCATCAGGGTAATATGACCGTGGGCGAATATGCCGCTAAGTTTGAATCGTTGTCGAGGCATTTCAGGTTTTTCCGTGAAGAGATTGATGAACCATTCATGTGTCATCGTTTCCAAGCCGGATTGAAGTATGAGATTCAGGATTCTGTCTTACCCTTGGGAATTCAACGTTTTCAAGTTCTTGTGGAAAAATGTAGAGAAGTGGAAGATATGAAGAATAAGAGAGCTAACCGAGGAGGGAACTTTAGTTCAGGGGGGCCTAGTCGGGTGAGTTATCAGGGCAACAAAGGGAAACAAGTTGCTAAGCCTTATAACCGACCGCAGAACAACAACAGGGGTCAGAATCACCCGGGGAACCAGAACCTTGGAAGACAAGTGGGGCAAGTGACTCGATGTTTCCGATGTGGGGAAGAGGGGCATTATGCTAATGCCTGTACTTCTAAGACTCTTACTTGCTACAATTGCCAGAAACCAGGACACATTGCAAGGGATTGCAGAGCTCCGAAGGTGGAACCAGTTGTGAATGCAACTAGGGCTACTCGTCCTACTGCTAGAGGACGCGTTTATTGCGTGAGTGCTGAAGCTAGAAATCCATCTAGCAATCTGATTCAACGTGACTGTGAGATTGCAGGTAACACTCTAAATGCACTTTTTGATTCGGGGGCAACCCATTCCTTCATTGCTATGGATTGTGTGAATCGTTTGAAGTTATCTGTGTCGCCTCTACCTTTTGATTTGGTTGTTTCCACACCTGCTAAGACGTTGACAGTAAATACTGCATGTTTACAGTGTCAAGTGACTATTCAAAATAGGGATTTCTTGATTAATTTGATTTGTTTACCTCTACAATCTCTCGAGGTCATTCTCGGTATGGATTGGATGTCGTATCACTATGTGATCTTGGATTGTGCTCGCAAACTGGTTCTTTTTCCCGAACCAGAAGTTGTTAAGTATCTAGCTGCTAACAAACTCGGAGTGTCACTAAGAGAAGGAACTCATGAGTTTTTATCTTTGGCTAATGTGGAGGCAAAGATAAATGTGAAGATAGAAGACGTGGTGCTTGTTCAGGAGTACCCAGACGTATTTCCAACAGAAATTCCAGGATTACCACTGGTAAGAGAAGTGGAGTTTTTCATTGATTTGCATCCAGGAACCGGACCAATTTCGATTGCACCGTATCGAATGTCGCCATTGGAATTAAATGAGCTCAAAAGCCAAATTGAAGATTTGTTGGAGAAGAAATTTATTAGACCAAGTGTATCACCATGGGGAGCTCCGGTATTGCTAGTTAAGAAGAAGGATGGAAGCTCACGCTTATGTGTGGATTATCGGCAACTTAATAAGGCGACTATTAAGAATCGTTATCCTTTGCCGCGTATTGATGATTTGATGGATCAGTTGAGAGGAGCCGCAGTGTTTTCAAAGATTGACTTGAAGTCGGGTTACCATCAGATTCGAGTAAGAGAAGGAGATATTCAGAAAACTGCTTTCAGAACTTGTTATGGGCATTATGAATATCTGGTTATGCCATTTGGAGTTACCAATGCACCAGCAATTTTTATGGATTACATGAACAGAATCTTTAGTCCATTTCTGGATAAATTTGTTGTGGTGTTCATTGATGATATTTTGATTTATTCAACGACTGAGGAAGAACATGAAGAGCATTTGCGCCAAGTTCTTGAAATCTTGCGCGAGAAGCAATTGTATGCCAATTTGTCGAAGTGTGAGTTTTGGCTGGAGGAAGTGAATTTCTTAGGTCATGTGATAACTAAGGAAGGAATCGCTGTGGATCCGTCAAAGATTGAGTCAGTTCTTGCTTGGAAATAGCCTCAGACCGTCACTGACATACGAAGTTTTGTAGGGCTGGCAGGTTACTACAGGAGGTTTATTGAAGGTTTTGCAAAGATTGTAGCTCCATTGACACAACTTACTAGAAAAGATCAACCGTTTGCATGGACGGAGAAGTGTGAGGAGAATTTTCAGTTACTAAAGAAGAAGTTGACAACCTCACCAGTTTTGATCTTACCACAACCAGAAGAACCGTATGAAGTTTATTGTGATGCGTCTCACCAAGGTTTGGGATGTGTTCTGATGCAACACCAGAAAGCTGTAGCTTACGCCTCAAGGCAATTGAAGATTCATGAAAGGAACTATCCTACTCATGATTTAGAGCTTGCTGCGGTAGTTTTTGCATTG
Source organism: Cicer chorassanicum (assembly GCA_037974735.1). Taxonomy (NCBI): domain Eukaryota; kingdom Viridiplantae; phylum Streptophyta; class Magnoliopsida; order Fabales; family Fabaceae; genus Cicer; species Cicer chorassanicum. The sequence goes on from JBBPBP010000002.1 coordinate 2,728,072, forward strand.
AAGATCTGGAGGCATTACTTATATGGATGCACGTTCACAGTGTTCAGTGACCATAAAAGTTTGAAATATCTGTTTGATCAGAAGGAATTAAACATGCGTCAGAGAAGATGGATGGAGACTCTCAAGGATTTTGATTTCACATTACAGTACCATCCTGGGAAGGCTAATGTAGTGGCTGATGCGTTGAGTAGAAGAAGTGTATCAGTGTCTTCAATAGTGATGGCTAGACAACAAGAGTTGTGGGAAGCATTCAGAGACTTACACTTGAACGTAGAGTTTGCACCGGGAATTTTGAAATTCGGAATGATTAAGATTTCGAGTGGACTACTTGAAGACATTGCGAATTTTCAAAATGACGTTTTAATTCAAGAGAAGAGGAACCTAATAGTGCAAGGGAAAACGACTGAGTTCAAGATTGGGCCAGATAATATTTTGAGATGTAATGGGAGAATTTGTGTACCAGAAGTTTCAAATCTGAGGAAAACCAATTTAGATGAAGCTCATAAGAGTAAATTGAGTATTCATCCTGGAGCGACAAAGATGTATCGGGATTTGAGGCAGAATTATTGGTGGCCAGGAATGAAGAGGCATGTCGCGGAGTATGTATCAACTTGTCTAACATGTCAGAAAGCAAAGGTGGAACATCAGCGACCTGCTGGAATGTTGCAACCTTTAGATATACCTGAGTGGAAATGGGACAGCATTTCCATGGATTTTATAACTGGATTGCCGAAAACAAGGAGGAAGAATGATTCTATATGGGTGATAGTGGATCGATTGACTAAATCCGCACACTTTTTACCAGTTAAGACCACATATAAGGTAGATAAGCTAACTGAGATCTACATTGCTGAGATTGTGAGATTACATGGAGTACCGTCGAGTATTGTATCAGATCGTGATCCGAAATTCACATCACACTTTTGGGGAGCATTGCATGATGCGTTGGGAACAAAGCTAAGGTTGAGTTCAGCTTACCATCCGCAAACTAACGGACAGACTGAGAGAACAAATCAGTCCTTGGAAGATCTTTTGAGAGCTTGTGTACTAGATGATAGAGGAAGTTGGGATGATGTACTATCGTTGGTTGAGTTTACCTACAACAATAGTTTTCACGCAAGTATTGGAATGGCACCATATGAGGCTTTATATGGGCGCAAGTGTCAGACGCCTTTGTGTTGGTATAAGGACGGTGAAAGTATGATTGTAGGACCTGAGATGGTGCAACAGACTACATATAAGGTAAAGAAGATAAAGGAGAAAATGAAGATTTCACAAGATCGTCAAAAGAGCTATGCGGACAAACGTCGCAGACTTCTAGAATTCGAGCAGGGTGACCATGTGTTTCTGAGAGTCACGCCTACGACTGGAGTTGGTAGAGCCTTGAAATCGAAGAAATTGACTCCTAAATTTATTGGACCATATCAGATCTCTGCACGAATTGGACCTGTAGCTTATCGGATTGCTTTACCTCCGATATTGTCCAATATTCACGACGTGATTCATGTGTCGCAATTAAGGAAATACCTTACAGATCTGTCGCATGTGATTGAACCAGACACAATACAACTAAAGGAGAATTTGTCATTCGAAGTACTACCTGTGAGAATTGATGACAGGAAGATTAAGCGACTAAGGAACAAGGATGTTTCGTTGGTCAAAGTGATTTGGAACCCAACTACCGGAGATGCGACTTGGGAATTGGAGAGCAAGATGAGGGAACAACACCCGGAGTTGTTTATCGACGCATAGTTTCGAGGACGAAACTAATTTTAGGGGGGTAGAATGTAAGACCCTTAGTTTTAAATTCTAACTTATGCAATTTTAGTATATTTTTTGTGTGTTGAATTATGAGGCTTTTTAGCCAATTTTAATGGTATGTTGTGTGTTAAATGCCAATAATATTTTTATGAAACCCGTTTAAAATTAGTTGGCGAGAAATAATTTAATTACGTTGCGGAAAATTTATTATCAGACTATTTTGTTAAAAATATCTTTGGTTGCTGAAAATTTTACCTGTCAATTGAGTTGCAATGAGAATAGATATTTTTATCAAAATAGTTGAAGTGTGTGTAAGAATATTTAGATATTGATTGATTTGTTTTAATTATAATATATATATATATATATATATATATATAATATTATAATATTAGGTTAATAAGTAATATATATGTATTGTTTGGTAAGGTTATATATATATATATATATATATATATATATATATATATATATATATATATATATATATATATATATATATATATATATATTGATTTATAAGGGATGCATCAGTACATGTGATAGGAAGGAAATAGAAATTTGAAGCTCTCGCCTACCTCCTACTTCTTTTCTCTTTCTGTTTTCAAAATATAAACAAAGTCCACAAACACAAATCTCTATTTATTTATTAGATCTAAGTTTCATCTCGCGAAGTGACAGAAGGGAAAGTTGCTCACCTCCATGCTGCGGTGCTAGTGAGCTAGTTTTCGAAGTGACGTGCGAACAAAATATTTCACCGGAATTAATCGCGCTGCCGTAATCGGTTGTTAGAGCTGCCATTAAGGTAAGAGCTCTTTCCAAATTTTTAGTTTGCATATAGGGGCTCTATATGTATGATTAATGGATGATTAATGTGTGATGGTACTGGTATGAGAGGAAGAAGTTAATGAATTTGGTTCGTAATAGTATATACAAATGTGTGACGGTGTTGAAGGTGGTGTATCATTGCATTTGGTCTTGGTGTAATTAGTGGTTCACTTTTATTTTGATTTATATTTTGGGGCTGATGTTGAGGCCATGTATGATATATGTACTGATAAATATTTTGATTGGTATTTGGTTCAAATAAAATTCTTTTTGAAATTTTGAATTGCTTTTTTTGAATGCTGTGTGGCAGGTATTTTAATTAAAGTCTTTTTGCCTTTTGTCTATTTTGTGAAGAATTCCTCAAACTCAGTAATTGTTCATGATTTGAATTTAATATGAGATCCTTTGTAAATTGATAGTCAAACTTGACCAAATGATGTTTTAATGCTTGGTCATAAGATGCTTCTTGACTTGGTTAGATGATGTGTATTATCTTGATCAGATGATTCTACATTTCTTTGATGAGAAGTTGCCTTCAACACTTGAATAGATGATTGGTTATTATTCGAGATGATCATCTTGTTGTTATGACCTGGTGCACTTCCTTGTGTTGAACTAGATAATATTTTTTTATGCTCAAACTAGCATGAGAGCTGTGCGAATTTGAGACATGTTTCGTGATTAACGATTATTAAACATAGATTAGAGATTAGAGTGTCATGAGTTCAAATCTCTCCTCTAGCAAACAAAACTAACAATTAATTAATAACATAGATATTTCAAAAAAAAAAAATACTACAATAAAATTATAAATGGCAATGTTTGAATGAGAAGATTTATTCTTTTACTGTTAAGTTAACATTGTATATTATGAATTTGTGGAGATTAAGTTGAGGTGATTTATGTGTGATTTAGGTGTGATTGAGGAGTGGAATTGTGGAGTTTGGAATTAATGTTGATTATTTGGTTGTAAAAGTTTGGTGGGTGAAAAAGATATAATTTTGGGAATTTTGTTGTGGTTGGATAAATTTTAGTTGTGAACAAATTGTTACAAATATTTATGTTTATGTAGTTAGCTCCTTGAGTCTCGAAAATGAATCGAGGCTGTTGGCACCGAGTTAGCGGTGGGGAGAACTCTGAGATATTAATCTTGTTGTGGTGATTCATGTTTGGTGTGATTGATGTGTTCATAATTAATATTATGAATTTTGAGATGTATTTTATGTGTAGATTGGAGGAAAATGAATTTAATGTGTTTATGGGTGAAATTGTGGAAGTTGAATTTAATGTGTTTGAAATGTGGAGTTGTGAACACGGATGAGTCACGATTAAATTTAGCGTGAAATTTTGGAAGTCGAATTGATTGAATTTGTCGTGTTTGATGTGTGGATTTGCAGAAAATGAATTTAAGGTGTTTTATGAGAAATTGTTTTGATGTGTTTGAGGAAATAAATTTGGTGCAAATGCATGTTTGCAATTATGGAAATTAATGGGTGTATTGTGGTTGAAATATGACGAGTTTTGAAAATGAGTAATTTGTAGTGATTTTGAGTGGATTTGTGGAATTTGTATTGTTGTATTTAATGTGGTTTGTAGATTGAATTTGATGTGGATTTGTTGGATTATGAATTAATATGTCTGAGTATGCTCTGTGAAAAGTTTTGAAAAATCATTAGTGTTAAATGAGTATTAAAAAAGGGGAATCTTTTAATAGTTGCATTTACTTAATGGTTGTGGTGAAAATAGTTAGAGTATGCTCATGCATTTCATAGTACATGGTGACCGCGATGAACCATAGTGATAGTGGTAACCGTGATGGGCCACGAGATGATGCCATGTGAATAGTTGGTTCATCTTATCCTTGCGGTGATTTTCGTGTCGTGCTGATCTGTGAGAGATTGCACTCTTGTAAGTCGTGCTGATCTGTGAGCGATTGTACGCATAGAAAATTAGTACTGGTCTGGGAGAGGCTGTACGATAGTAAATTGTGCTGATCCGTGAGAGATTGCACCTTGATAATTAGTACTGGTCCGTGAGAGACTGTACAATTATGATTTACGTTCTTTCGAGGAGGGTTTTGGTTTGGAATTCTGGAATCATGTGCATTGGCATTTACGCATTTCATTAGGGTGCTTGGCACGCGAGTCATGTTTGATATACTGTGATGGTTGTATATAAATACTTGATTGTGGTTTGTAATTGTGCCGTATTTGATGAAGGTTATTGATTGACCTTATGTGGTAAGCGTTGAATGATATCAAAACATTTTCAAAATTGAAAATTATGCCATTTTCACAGTTGTATTTGGATACAAGGATGCTTTATTCGAATATGACAGTGCAGTTTGTTAAAAACTTCATTTTTCAACTTTGATTATGCATGTGTGGCATATGAAAACCCTTTCTAGATGTATGCTAAGTTGAAAGGTTATTTTGTGCATTTAAAATTTAAATGCTATGTGATGTTTGTTAATTTCGGTTGGTGACCTTTACAATTATTGTGGAAATCTGGGCTTTGCCCTCAGATGAGAATCAGGATCGTCCTACCAGTTAGTACTTTGGAGATGGGAACGGAGTTAGACTTACCTGACCACTGCTGTGTCAGAAGGATTTTTGCGGGGCGCGTGGAGATCACTTGGGTTATAGTTTTTTTTTGTAGCATGATCAGATTAGATGGCTGTATAGGGGCTAGATGTCTATCTGTTGTGGTTGTATTTATTTCATTTTGGAAGACTGTACCTATACCATATATTGTCAACCTAACTTTTATTTTGATGGGTCCTTGTACCACTTTTTGACGTGACGTGGGGAAGTTAAAATTCTTGGGGCAGTGCTTTTGTACAGGTGTCTGCCGAGAATACCCCAGGGGTATGAGCTACGTTGGATAGGTCTCATAGCCCCGATGTATTTTTCTGTTTTAAATATTTTGGATTTTCATTTCAAAACCGTTTCCGCTGTTTGTAATTATTGTTGACTTTTGTCGTTGTGATACGACTTAAATATTTTATCCAAAGGTATTTATCTCTTTATTATGAATTTGAATTTGTTTTTTTTTAAAAAAAATCGGGCTGTTACAACTTCTAAGTGGAAAAAACGTTTGCGATTGGTTAAGTGATAATGCGACGAAAACCAAGTTAAATTTCGAAGCAATCATATATTCCATTTTTGGAAGTGTCGTCCAATTATCCATAGTTGCAACTTGTTCAACATACACACTGTGTATAAGTTGTTGAACAAAATTTTCTCCACCATATATTATATCGTAATGCGACATGAACTCTTGAAGCTCTATCACACACTCTTGACGAATGAATGCACAAGAGGTCTCACGCATTCCAAGTAAACCTACAACTGTACGATATCCACAATTACCATCATTGCCGACGTCAATAATGTCATCTATGAATTTATGATTTTCAACCGGCAACCAATCGTTGAAGAGAAGAACTTTTGGTTATTGAACCTTGCTGACTGATGGTCGTTGTGTGAGCTTCTGGACTGATGATCGAGGTTGTTGTACTTTACTAGATGTTACAATGTTACATGCATTTGTGCCACTGCATCGAACACTTGCATCCACATACTCCCACCAAGATAGATCACGCTTGGTTGTTTTGTCTCTTTTTGATACCTTACTTTTGCCTTTTTTGGGTGCACCATTTGTTTTACCTTTGTCAACAATTGGACACATCAATGTAGTGGATGGATACACAATTTCTCGTAATTTACCTTTTAAGTACAATTTTTCTAGGTACATGAAATTCATCAAACTTTTTCACTATCACATTTATTTCATGTTTCACAGATAATTCTGAAGGTTTACTCGATCCATCATCATGAAAAATTAATTTAGTCCACCAAACATGAATAGCGTCTAACGAAATGGAACAGGGGATCATACTATACCTGGCTATTTCACATGCACAAGGTAGACCATGTGTTCTTCTAATTGTGCAACAACATTCAAACTTATCTATAACTACATATTTCACGCGATCAAACTCTACCGCAATGTGATCTATTGCATTTTTGGACACAACATCACGCAAATTGGCGTACAATCTATTACTATGTCGATGGACCTTTTGAATTATGCTCTTTTCAAATGTTGTTATTATCTCACTGTGTTGTAATACAATCATGCTATTGATGGTTTCCTAAACACTGCATATATCACCAATACTATCTTGTAATATCCTTTTCAAACTCCAATGCGTCGACTCAATCCTTTGTGTTGTGGTGTTCCTAAAGTGAAAACTCTATTTGTCCACGCCTTAACAAATCTTTCCTTGTGAGGAATTAACCACTGATCATGTACATAATTATTAAAGATAGAACAACTACTACAAATTCCTTCAAAGATGGCCAAATTCATCTAGTACTGAGCCTCATCATAATTGTAAACAAGCGCCTCTCATGCCTCCATTATTTGCATCTACTTCTTTTTTGGAAACACAATCATCTTGCACTTCTCTTTGACATATTTGCATACATGAAACAAGCATAATAAATTGAATGCTTTTGGAAAAACATATTGAACTGCGTTCATCAAAGCAAAGTCTCTATCAGTACAATTACTTCAACTTCACCACATGTAATATGTTCTTTCAATATTTGTAGTGCCCACGTAAAATTATCAGCACGTTCAGACTGTAGATATGCAAATCCCACACAAAATGCCATTTCAGTAGATGTAACACCAATAATTTCAAGTAATGGCTTTCGATACCTACATGTCTTGTATGTGCTATTCATAATCAATATTTTGTGAAAATTTATTACAAGAGTGATATCGTTTGGATGAGCCCAAAATATGTCTCTCAACTCATCTGTACCATCTACCTTCCTATATCGATAAATGTATTTGTCGCATTCCATCAATGTCAAAAGATGTTGCATTTATGTTATATTACCTCCAAGTGATGAACGATATGCTTGATGTGCATTGTAAACTTGTTTTATTGTCGTCAAATTTTTAACATTATGATCCTTTAGTGTCATCAATATGTTTCTTGGTCTGATCATGTTACTCGTCATATAATCAAGTACAACTTTCTCTTCTTGAGACAATCGGCCTAAGAAAGCATGACCAGTCAGTTTTTTTGGCCAATTCGTGGTTATGGACACCACATATTACCTGCAGATATCATCCCTCACCAACACTTGATGGTGTTCCTGTCAATCTAAATAGGCATTCACATTTTCTAGTCCAAGTACTCCTCGTAGGTTTAGGATTCTTCCAAGGTCTATATTTACCGCTTCTTTCACAACCAAAAATTAATTTTGTCTTTGTTCTTGGTCGTGTTTCCGCAGTTTCAGATCTAAAAATGACAACGACAATTCCATTTTCCCTTCCAACATTTCTATCCCATTTCAATAAATCATCTTGTGTATCAAACATTATGCCGGTGCTAAACACATCAGTCAAATCAACCATAACAGGTTCACCTTTGTTGTTCATAGCGTCTTCAATTTCAGGTTCAACAACATCATTCATTACATCAAAATCAGGTTCCAAATCATCATACATTTTGTCGAAATCACGTTCCAAACCATCATCCATATTCTCAAAATCAGGTTCCAAACATTCATACATTTCGTCACTGTTGTCTCCCACTTGGTCCATTTATTTGCATCCGAAAAGGAATACAAAAAATTCAGGATTATGCAATACTGATATGTTAACTCAGTTCACATATGTTTACGTGAACTAAGTTCACGTACGTTTACGTGAATTCAATTCTAGTAAACATACGTGAACTCAGTTCATGTAAACGTACGTGAACTGAGTCAACGTACGTTTACGTAAATTAAGATTGTGTAAATTCTGAGATTTATACAATTTTACAATGTACGTGAATTCAGTTCACGTAATGTTACAACGTACGTGAACTGAGTTCACGTAAAATTCTCATATTTAGAAGAAAAAAATACGAACTCAAAAACAGAACAACAAACATACATTTTTGAGTCACTTTAACCACAATGTGAAAAGAAAACTGATGGGGTGTAAGTTTTGAGTGAGTGACGTGAGTTTTGAATGATTATGAATTAGGATAGGTGAGTTATGGTGATTTTGTGATATGTGAGTTATGAGATGTTAAGAATGACGATGAAGGGAGAAATGAAGTTAAAGAATATTATAAATATGAAAGGATATTTTGGGTATTTTGTTTTAAAAAAATGAGGGGTGTTGGTAGTAAAATGAGGGGTGTGGGTAGTAAAATGAGGGGTGTATGTAGCATTTTTGTATATAATTTTATGGAAGGGATTTTAGTAATGTCATTTCTAAAATTAATTAGACTTTGGTCCTTAAAAAAACAAAACACCCTAGACATATTAGTTCTTGAGAATAAAAAAATATTATTTTTTAATGTTTGATAAAATTAAATTGAGACAATTTAATCTTTAATAAGAATATGTTCTATAATCGTATGAAAAATTGACAACGTGTCATTAACGTCAAGTTTTTATGTGACTTTTAACAAAATAAAAAATGACTATTTTCAAAATTGTTGGCTACGAAAAAGAATGAGTGACACCTATTGTATAGAAATTTTTTGATGATTTATATTGAGAAATTTCTACTACCATTTTTTTGTTTTTCATATTTTCTTTTTCAAATTAGGATTTTGTTTATTTTCTTTTGAACCATTATATGAGATGTAGTCCAATCCATAATCTAATTAGTTAAAAAATGAATAAAAAAATTGACAAATAACATGTTCCAATTTATTTTTGTCGATGGCTAAAAATAGTCTTTTTTGTCAAAGATCAATCTATCCCGTATATTTTTTGTGAAGGCCAAAATATCCCTTCCCTAAAACAAAAATATTTTCTTTTCCTAGATGGGCCCCTCTTTTCTTTTAACGATTTTTCAATATACCCGCCGGAACGGTTACTACGCTACTAGTTACGAATAAAGTGAAAGGGCATCATCATCATCATCATCAATTTTTGTTGTTGTCATTAAAACGCAAACTTGAATAGAATAAAAGGAAGGAAATTTTGATTCCAAGATCGTTGGTAGCCTTTGTGGGTGGAATTGATTTTAATTTGAATTGAGAAAAAATGGGAAGAGGAAAATTCAAGAGCAAGCCCACCGGTCGCCGCCACTTTTCCACCCATGAAGACATCCGTAAGCCCCCTCCAAATTTTCCTTCATCTCCTTTATGCTAAATCCAATCACTTTTTCTTGCAAATTTTGGTTTTTAGATAAATGTCATTCTTTTAATGCTTTTTTGTTTTTGTAGTTATAGAATAGTGTGGCTTGTGGATAAAGGTTCTGCATGTGAAGATTATATTTATTGGAGGTTTTTAGATCTGCGAGACTTCCAGCTTGAAAACATTTTTTAATATCTATTTATGTTTGAATTTAGTTCAAATTATTGTTCATATTGTGTGGAGTTACCACCGGGTATGCACGGTGTTTGTTTGTAACACCGACACTTCTGACGAAATACGTATGATGTCCGACACATGTTGGTGTCAAACAAACATTGGCACAACACTTTAATCACATTTAATTTATTTATTTTCTCAAATTATTACAGTGTCAATGTGTTAGGATTGTGTCTGTGTCAATATTTGTGCTTCATAAGTTATAAACTTTAGAGTACCAAGTATGGTACTCATAAAATGAATCTTGTGTGGAGTCATTTTTTGAGTTTTGTACCTTTGTGTTGGTTTTTCTTTCTTTCTCTGAAGCTACAAAAGTTGGAATAGAAGTAAGTTAGGACCTTAGAGGAACATGAGAAATTATATACTTTTGCGGTGCAGTGGAAAAGGTAACTGCAATTTGCTGAGATTGGTGCTTTTCTGTATATGGTTTCAGTAAATTTCCATTTAGGCTACGTCGGAGGAGAAACCGGACTCTCTCCTTGTTAGAATATTTAACTTATAGATGCATGTGTCATGTTGATGGGTTTAGTAGGTATCACTAAGAGAAAAGAGCATAATCCTTAAACACCATGTTTGCTGATACAACTTATGTTAAGAAAGAGATGTTAACTATTTCATAATTCAATTATATTGGGGAGAAATGGCTTGGATTGTTGACCTGCAACTGAGAAATCAGATAGGGACTGGACATCGGTTATTTAACCAGTTCTAGAAAGTGATAGTAGATCCTACAAATTTTAGTTTACGCATGTTTGTAGGTTTGACATAACAGTATTGTTAAATAGTAGCTATAGTGCTGTATTGGAATTTAAACTATCACTATTATTCCATGATATGATATTTAATACAATAGCGACTATAGCACTCTTGCGTAGGGGAAGTTGAACGAACCACTATTTTTCTGTGATTCAAGATTGACAACACTATGACAAAGGGAAATGTGGGAATGTGCTTGTGTAGTGCCAGTATTTGTTCAACCCTGTGAGTGCTTTGATTAAGATTATTTCAGTTATGCTTTCACTTTCTAGTATCTCTAGAGACTGTCGTAGTTACGTATTGACAATTCCATGTTTGTTTTTGTGTTGTAACTTCTACTTAGCATTCACCTTAGTCCATAGGTCTGGTCTAGTATCAAAATATTATGTGGAGGTATTAGTTAAATTATAATCCAACTCTCTAACTTTGAAACTTAGCCGAAGTAAAGTTTCTTATTAATGCTTAAACCCTTTTGGCTCTCTTCTCCTCTAAAGAAAACAAACAGAAAAGTGACATTTCTTAATCATAGAAATAACCTCTGAAAACTTAATGTTTCTTTTGACTATTGCAGTTGCTGGAACCTCTAGCCGTCCTCGATCTTTTAGACAGGTTTCCTTCTGAATCCTTTCTTCTTCCCCCTTTTGCTCCTGCTCCTCAAACATGTATGCGATCTCCTCTAACAAATGATGTGTTTGTTAATATTATCTATAGTAAGTTAATTTTTATATGTTCATGGTACATATAAAGTTGTTTTCATTTTCTTTACATCTTTTACTTTATTTTACATGTCATTCTCTTCCCAACCTTATTAGAAAGAAGCTGAGAATGAAGCTGAAGAACCTAAGGAAGAATCTGGCGATGAATCTGGTGAAGAAGCCGATGAAGAAACTAGAGTTAGTATCTCACAGTTATTACTGATTTAAATAGATTGCCTTTTTTTTTAAAACAATACATTTTTTCATCAATATGAAATTGACTGTCTTGTTGCCATTTAATGTATACAGAAGAATAAAGGAACTCAAGGGATTATTGAGATTGAAAATCCTAACTTGGTAAAGCCAAAGAACTTGAAAGCTAGAGACGTTGATGTGAGTTTAACTTTTCATTGTTGGCCATTACATAGACATTTTCATAGGAGTTTGGAAGAATAATGTTATTTTCGCGTGGATGCAGGTTGAAAAGACAACTGAACTTTCAAGGCGTGAAAGGTTTGCTACTTTTAATTTTCTTTTTAAAAAGGGGTCATGCAAATACAATCATGCATGCTCTCATATTGGGGAAACATTGAAAGTGGATCTTTTATATCAACATGTTTTCTGAATTTCTTCAAAATTTCTTTCCTGTTTTCAGAGAAGAGATAGAGAAACAGAGAGCTCATGAACGCTATATGAGGCTGCAAGAGCAAGGAAAAACTGAACAAGCAAAGAAAGATTTAGGTACCAGTAGCTTTTGAAATTGTCTGTTTTTATATGCTTCTTCTACGCCTTTTATTTATTTTCACTCATACATTTGATATATTATAACATAATATGTAAACTATTTGATTGATTGTCACAAAGCATAAGCTGTATGAGTTAAACCAAAATCAACAACCTTTGCTAGGAAAAGTTTTCCTTCAATGATTAATGTTCAATTTCTTTTTTGACTTGGTGTGCAGAACGATTAGCTCTTATACGTCAGCAAAGGGCAGAAGCTGCTAAAAAGCGTGATGAAGAGAAAGCTGGTAAGTTCTAAAACACTGTTATGCTTTTTCTATTCAAGCATCCAAAACCTTGAAACTGATAATTGGATAAATCTATTTCAGCCAAAGAGCAAAAGAAGACTGAAGCACGCAAGTGAATGTCGTGTGGCCAAACCTTACTTGAATTAGTAGGATGAATATATTCTCTCACTACTCTTAAATATTGTGTCCGTTTAATGGCTCTTACGGTGTTACCATTCCAAGTTGGTAATATGTAATGCAATTATTCCAGTCGAGCATCATGTGGCTTGAAATCTTGATTAAATAAACACTTTTCTTCACATCGAGCCGGGTGATAGTTTATAATTTTTTTACCCCTGGACACCCTCCATTTAGCACTGCAAATTTTTGGGAAAGTGGGGGGTGTTCTAATTTATAAAATTGCATTCTCATATTTGTTTTCAACATTATGGTGAAAGTTTTGGTTCTATTGGGAGTATTATATGTGCTTAGCTTTTCTATGTGCTTGTTGCTATTTGTTATTTGCTATCTTGACAAGTTTCTTCACTAAGGTCATTTTCTGTTTTTTTATTCTTCTTGTGTAACCAGTGATGAACATGCAATATTACAGGTCTTGCATTTTTAAGTGGTTTTTATTTATCTTACAATATGACAGTGAAATACTAGTAATGTGAGTTGTCAAACATAAGATTGAAGCGAAGTACATGAAATAAAGATATATTTAGGGTGTGATAAGCTATAGAAAAAGTACTCAAGATTAAAGGAAATTTTTTTGTTTGAACATCTATAATATTTGTATGGTTGTATGGAATTAAATGTCGAACGATTAAAAGCTAACAACAAAGTAAATCTAGTGTTGCTTAGATTAAAATATTACATTGAATTAGTAATTATACAAGATTAGAAATAAATCATAAGAACATATTAGGACAATTTTTGTGATAGAGAATTTGGTAACATTTTGTCTAGGTGGTTTCAATATGTATAGAGAATAGTTGTAGAAGCTTTAGTAAGAAAAGTATATAAAATGGAGAATAGCTCAAAAGTCAAAGTTGGGAGGGGGATTAAGAAAAACTAGAAGTCAAACCATTGAAAGAAATGCAGAAATAAATTGTTTGTTTTTAAATCATAATATATAACAGTTTTATACTATGGATTGATCCATGTGTGCAATCCCACCTAACCATATTTGGTTTGATGATGTTTGTTTTTAAACGATGCATTTTCCTTACAATTACAGAGTCCAATTTTAAAAATTACATTATCTTTGCCAATTAAACTTCATTTTTAGTCTTTTTTTTTTCTTACTCTTTTTGAACTATTTATTTACTTAATCTTTTCACAATCCTGTTCTTAGTCCTTGATCTTAACTTTATCTAATTAAGGGAGTATCTCAAGAAAAGACATGCGACCGCTATTAATGTATCCAATCCAATGAATCTGAGGTTGCTTGTTAATGGCCATATAATTATTTACTTTGACTTGTAAACCTTGTTTCTTCTTCTAGCATTTTATCCTTTTTTTCCCTTCTCTTTTAGCATATTTCTATTAGACTTTTATCATTGAACAATATAGAATTTGAATTATACTGAACCTCACTATCAACACTGACTACATTTTTTCTTTATTTTTTTGTAGCCCTCAACTTATTATTTCTTTTAACCTTTGGCATTAGCCTTTATCTCTTTAGGAGGACGTCTATCTAGGCCCTAATCTAGTGCCATGTGGTTATTTAAGGAAAGAAGTTACAGTTGTTGTCATATAGGTATAGTGTGCATAAGCATGGCTCAAGCTACTACTAACTACTATATTCTATGAATACTAAGAGTGGACATTCTCTACATCTATAGTTTTCTGTGACAATAAAAGTGCAAATTTTTTAATTCATAATCATGTGCTTCATGGAGTTGGAACTCTTGTTCATTGTGAAAAGATACTAAATAAAAAACTCACAGTTGTCCATGTTCCAAACCTATGATTAGTGAGGCTGATTAGTTAACCAAGCAAGCCTCTATCACCAATTAAATATCTTCATATCAGAAACAAGCTCAATGTGTTAGATAGCTCGTCTCCATTTTCCCTTTGCATTGATTGTACTCACATGTGTGTGTACTTGTGTGAGAATCCATGCATTTCCCATTTTGTACTTGTGTTAGAATAATGAGGAATACCAATATGGTTGTGACTGTTATGTTGAGAGATAATAATCATTCTCTAGAGCGTTTTTATCCATATCTTTCTAAAGTTTAAAAAGTACTTTCATATCATAAATAATCCATTAGGATGCATTAGTTGAATTAATCAAAAAGGTCTCAATATTTTTACCAATAACAATGGTCTACATGTTATGATTAGAAAAGTCCCCGTTAGAAGTATTCAAGTTATTTAGATTAATTATGCCCTCAATATCATCCCTTATAAAATCAAAGAAAACATTTGACATGCATAAAAACTAAACTCACATATTTTGCATGGACTAAAAAGATATTTGATCCTTAAAAAATATTTATAAATATTAAGTATTATTAATTTTATAACATAACCTTGTTTCTGATCAATCAAGCTGCAAATATTTTTTCAGAAATATTATTAGTAGGTTTGACCCCATCATTTTTTGAACAAGAATTAGTGCGACCATCAATAAATAAAATGGCTACTTGGAGTAAGAGTTCACATAACAACTTGGAGTTAGAGTTCACATCTTAGATTCTTAGTATTATGTTTTAATTTTTTCCCCCAGCCATCTAATAAGGAATTAGATAAAAGTCAATGTTCCCACTTCCCATTTTCTTTCGTGAAGTTCCAACTCTGTTGTTATTGGGAGATTTTAATTATTAGTAGTAATGTAATAATAACAATATAATTTAATTAAATATATGGCATTATAGAATATTGTCAACATTATCAATTATCATTAGAGAATATTGATAATTTACGGCAAATATATTGTTTATATATAAATCATATGTTTGTTACTTATATTTATAGGATAATTACCTGGATTCAAGAGTAAATTTAGAATTTAATATTTGATATTATAAGATGATATCAACTTAATCTGTCACGATATTAATATTTTATACCGAGACTATAATAATATTAAGTTAATAAAGTCTTGGATGTATTTGTAACTATGTAATGTGGATATATTTGATAACAAGAGTGTAATAACACTTGATTTTCTTAAAACTAAAAAGTGTAGTTTCTATTTAAATTATGGTGAGCTACCGTTATGCCAAAATCACCTTACGTGAATCCAAACATGCATAAAAGAAATTGTAATCCTTGTTCATCTACAAAAGGAAATTCGTTTTCTAGTAAAACAAATTATTGTTTCTTTGTTTTTGTCTTGTAGAAAACTTTATGTCTCCTTTGTATCCACTTTGGTTGCCGCTCCAATTTAATCTAAATACAAAAGCCTGTCCAAACAACTATGCAAATGTTTAATATCTCAAAATCCAACACTTTTTATTATGTGTATTCCTCGTTGACAGTTGTGCATAATACAAATACAATATTATATGTGGGACGGCAAGCTAGATGGTCAATTGTCCAATTGTATAATTTTCATTTTGTCGTGGTACAAATAGCACAAACAGATTTCTTAATCAAAGCATGACACTGTTCATATATGGAAATTAATCTAATAATTACAATAATGCTTTATGTTTTCCTCTAAAAAATGATATTAATCTCTCTTGTTAATTTCACCTTGAGTGAACTATTAAAATAAAACCTTGTTTATTAGGTAGTTGTTGATTCCTTCCAAGTTCCAACACTTAAACTTTATCTTCTAGCATTTTTCTTTGGAATGTTTCAACAAAAAAAACTAGGAAGACATCAGAATTAAAATATACTAATAATCACTAACCACAATTATTGATAGCCATTTCTAGTTGGAATATATTGATTATGTTGGTTATAGTTGGTGGCAATATATTTTTAATTTTGGAATTAAAACTCATACTAATTCTAAAAGTTGAAAATTGAATGTAAAAGGCATTGACTTAGTAAAATGCATTAGTTAGCATGCCATGTCTTGAAGACGCGTCTGCTCTACAATTTTCAGTTGAATTATTTTCTTTTCTTGTTAAAAGATTGTACACTATGGTTTCTCTTTGATTATTTCATGATCTTCTTGTTATACACATTAGTGAAATTTTTTTCATATTTGATTATTGGTTCAACATCAGAAAAGTATTTTGAGTAATGGAACAACAACATAAAGTTTTTCCTCTTTTGGTGCTGCTTCTTTTCCATGTTTTGCTTGTTGCAGCACAGACAGACAGTGGAGATTGTAAGTTACTAATTTCAATTCAACTTTTGTGATTGTGTTTGGAGTTTGATGTATATTCATCACATCTATTGTTTATATAGTTCTTTCATATCAACAAAATAAGCAAGGAAATAATATTGTGCTCTTCCACCCCTTCATTTCTTAGTATATTTAGTACACTACGGTAGGGAAGTGTCTCATATGATCTACGGTAAATCAATGTCTCAGAATGGTATATAACAACGTTTGATATTGCTCCTCGAAGTTCGTACTCACGACTGAGACGGTAACTCATTGTTTCCATCAATATCGATTCGCCCAAAAATAAAAATAAAAACAAATATTAGTCTTCAAATCTCAAATTATGTTTATTTTCTCTTGTTTTTGTCGAATCAACGTTGATAAAGTTCTTGTCTCATCCGTGTAAGACTCTAAATTTCTACTTAAAATTGGCGACATCTTGAAATTTTGACCAATTTTTGAGTATTAGTCCACACCGTAGATGATATGATACACTTGTCCGCCCTAACAATTTCCTAGTTAGTAAGTAGCTAATAAGGAGGTACATCATAAATTACACCCAAAAAATCATATAGGTATGAAGTTAAAATTAGGTTCTGTACTGTTTTCAACTCAATATCATGAATGTGAGAATCTATGCTTGTCCATCTAAGTTTGGAAAGTGTTTGTGGATTAAAGATATATTCTTCTACCATTAACATTCAAAATTAAAATTTTGTTTGCTAATAAAAATTTGGCAGTTGACCTATTTATATATAATTGACCAATGTGCAAACTATAGCACTTCAATGTCAACTGTATGTGGTTTGACATAGTTGAATTAATCATTCACCTTATCTCCAAAATTAAAATCAGATTTTGTAAAAAGAGATGAGGATCAGCATCTCTAGTATTAGGTTTTCTTTTTTGTTACTTATTAAAATATCATCATAATATCATCATAAATTGACTATATAAATTGTACTGATGCAGTTACTGCTCTTTCATTTCTGATACAATCCTGGAAAAACAAACCATCAGATTGGGTGGGCTCTGATCCTTGTGGAAGTGATTGGGATGGAATTCGTTGCACAAATTCAAGAATTACCGAATTGTTAGATCATGGTTTCTTTGCTCCATTCAAATTGTTTCTTACTTTCTATTTTCTATTTTTTGTAAAAAAATTATTGAATCTGAAAAAAGTGTTGCTATCTTTTTCAGGAAACTACCTGGCTTGAATTTGGTGGGTCAACTATCTTCAGCAATTCAGTCCTTATCTGAACTTGATACATTGTACATTTTCTACTTCTCATCTGAATTAAATAGATTTAATTTGCTCCGTAGTGCATAGTTCAACTGGCAAATACCAATATTGCTAGGCTGGACATCATGTCCTGGATTCGAATCTAGGACAATGGAGTTGTGTGTATGAGTTTCAGGTGGTGCTTACCACTCTGTCTACACACACAAAAAAATAGATTTAATTTGTTCATTAGTCTGAAATTCTTCTTCTAATAAACCCTAAGATGCTTAAATGTTTCTCAACATATTATTTGTTAAATAAAGACTCTCTAAAGTGACCTTGACTCTAAAAATGAATAAAGGTATTTATAAGGTTTGAAAAAAAAAAGGTTT
Organism: Cicer chorassanicum; assembly: GCA_037974735.1. Classification (NCBI taxonomy): domain Eukaryota; kingdom Viridiplantae; phylum Streptophyta; class Magnoliopsida; order Fabales; family Fabaceae; genus Cicer; species Cicer chorassanicum. The sequence goes on from JBBPBP010000002.1 coordinate 2,746,430, forward strand.
GTGAACATGTTCTGGACATTGAGGTTTTTGACGTCTCTGTGACTACGATTGAGACTGCTGCATCGACCGTATTTAACTGGGATTCTTCATAGTATTAAGGATTGCGACCTGACCGCCACTGTGATTTAAAACTCTGGCTATATGTTGTACTTGTGATTTAATCTAAAGTGGACTATAATCTTAATCCACTTTATTATTTAAAGGTGGATACATACCTCCTTATTTACTTTAGAAGAGTCTTGTTCTAATTTGGCATTTGAGTCATATAATGATTATTGATGTGTGAAAGTTGCTAAATAATTTCCTTTAACTGAATTCATCCTTAGGTAGGACATTTTATTTTCACTATGTTATTTTTGGTTGCAATATTTAGTTGTTGCTAAACTAATAACATGTTTTTGTTCATATAGGGATCTTTCATACAACACAGGCATCACAGGAACAATTCCACGAGAAATTGGGAATCTGAAGAACCTCAATTCCCTGTAAGAAGGGAAATTTATTTCCTAATAAATAATTTGAATATAAACTAAATTTTTTTTATTGAACTACTTCTATCTAATATTTTTCACCTTAGAAAATTTAGCATGCTTTTTGATATGTTCCCTTTTAACTGTTTTTTCAGGGCATTGGTTGGTTGTGGATTCATTGGTCCTATTCCAGATTCAATAGGATCCTTAAAGAAGCTGACCTTTTTGTAAGGACTCCAACTTAATAATTCTGATACTACATTGCACACACAAGAACTATTAAAAGTCCAATTTATTACAATGTAACAAAGTGTGTACCTTTCATATCATGTTCACATCCGGAAATTATCTTTACTTAATCTTGAAGCTCAATGTTTTATCTTTAGACTAATATATGATAAATTATGCTAGAGAATGTGTGCATGTAACACGTGCTTAAGCAAACATTATTTGAAGTTCATTTAGATAACGCATTTTTTTATAGACAGATGTTAGTTATTATGTAGTATGTTCTCCTTCATTTAGATAGCACATTTATGAATCACTTATCACCTTATTGTTTTTCATGCAGAGCACTGAATTCAAATAAATTAAACGGAAATATTCCACGCTCTCTTGGCAATCTATCCAACCTTGATTGGCTAGATCTTGCTGATAACCAGCTGGAAGGGCCTATTCCTGTCTCTAATGATCAAGGACAACCAGGTCTTGACATGCTCCTTAAGGCCCAGCATTTGTATGTCTACTCTTCTTTTCAATTTCCAATTAATATTACTACACTAAAACATTTCACTTCACTGAATATCTAATATTATGTCTACTTCTTGCAGTCATTTGGGGAACAATAAACTCTCAGGTCCAATACCACCAACACTTTTTAACTCTAGCATGATTCTAGAACATGTGTAAGCTTCATAAATCTTTTAGTATTTATTTTATGAAATTTCATAACTTCTTGAAGTCATAAGCTTTTTAAACATTAGTTAGTTATTCTTATAAGTTGAAATTAGCTTCTGTATTTCAGAATTTTCAAAACATTCTATTTAACTTTTTCATAAACACCTTAAAATTATTTTCTAAATGAATAACCATTGACTTATTTTATAAACTTCACATTAATCCTAGCTTATATTATTTTTGTCAGGCTTTTCGACAACAATCAATTAGATGGCAGTATTCCTAGCACTCTGAGTAGTCTCGTGAATACATTGGAAGTGGTGTAAGTATATTGTGGCCACTGTCTTAGTGATTTCTCTTACACTCACACAATTTATGTTATCTCTGAATTTCTTTGGTTAATTGAACATTTTCTCTTGAATGCAGGCGTTTTGATAGGAATAAATTAAGCGGGAGAGTGCCTTCTAACTTGAACAATCTTGAAAAGCTTAGCGAGATGTAAGAAAATCAAAGGAACATGAGATGTTAAGATTCATATTTATCACTAACTCTTTGATCCATTTTGCTGAAAGAAGGTATTGAATATATTTTTGCAGCTATTTATCTCACAATGAACTGAATGGCTCTCTGCCAAATCTTAATGGAATGAATAGTCTCACCTACGTGTAAGTAGTATAATAGTGACATTCTGTTATATTGTACTTATTGCATTGAATTTTAGGAGGTCAAATACTTAATTGCAATCACATAATCTAGAAGAAATACTTAATTTCATGCAACAACTATATGTAAAACATAGGCATATAATTCATGCATTATTATACAATGATTTTAATCTGCATATTTTTATGAAAAATTCTATCTGCAGGGATCTGAGTGACAATAACTTCAATTCTTCTGATATTCCTTCATGGGTTTCTAGTCTGAAAGATCTGACAACAGTGTATGTTGCTCCATCGTTCTCACATTAGACCTGTTTTTTTGGTTATCTTTATATTTAGAACTTATTTCAAGAAGCTTTCCATGAAAATCAGCTTATGCATAATTGCTTATAATATAGTATAAGCTCTCATTCTATATCTGCTCATTAAATAATCTAAATAGGAAGTGATGGTTATGAATATGAAGTGAATTTACTGAAATGTTCTAACAGGATACTGAAGGACAACCAGCTCAGTGGCACATTAAATCTCAGCAGTGGCTATAGCAGTAGTCTGCAACTCATTGATTTGCAGAATAATGATTTGACCGATCTTGAGTTGGGAAACCAAAAATTGAATTTTGACTTGAGGTAAGTTTCATTATATATGATGATATCATTTTTCTTTTAAAAAATAAAATAAATTCTACAGATATTTGCATGGACTCAAACTACTAGACATTGCCTTTTCTTCTGAGAAAGTTATCTAATGTCTTTGCAGACTGGCTCAAAACAAAATTTGTCTTGAAAATGGAGCTTCTGAACAGAGTTACTGCAAAATTCCCCAAACCATTCCCTCATATTCAACACCAACAAATGGTTGCTCACCTCCTTCATGCAGTGACAATCAGATTACCAGCCCCAACTGTAAATGTGCATTTCCTTATATTGGAAATCTATCATCCAGAGCTTTTAGTTTCTCAAACTATAGTAACACAAGTTACTACAAGGAAATTGAGCAGTCGCTGATGGATACTTTTCGAAAACAAAAAATTCCGGTGGATTCAGTTTCTCTTAGTAATCCTATCAAGATTTCATCTACTGATAATTTTCAGTTGACTCTTAATATCTTCCCGTCTCAAACCGACCGTTTCAATTCAACTGGAGTTTCAACTACTGCTTTTGTGCTTAGTAACCAAATATACAAGCCTCCGGAATTTTTCTCCCCTTACTTCTTCATTGGTGCTAACTATGAATATTATGGAGGTAACTTTCAGTGTTTCATTATGAACTACAAATGCTGAATTATGTATTTATGTGTTCTGTATTATTTCTCCTCTCTGACTGTCATTTTTATGTCACTCAGGAGAACCTAAAGGATCAAAGTCATCACATACTGGGGCTATAGTTGGTGCAGTACTTGCTGTGTTGGTCTTTCTTGTACTGGCAGTTCTTGCAGGGATGTATGCCGTTCGTCAAAAAAGAAGAGCAACAAGATCTTCCGAGGGGGACCCTTTTGGTTAGAAATTATTACTCCAAACTTGGCCTAATTTGTACTTAACAAGGGATTTTTCAGCTAGTGTTTTTTTAATTGGTTCAATGTCGTTTTAATTAAATGCAGTAAACTGGGAACAGAACAAGAGTAGTGGAGCTGCTCCTCAGTTGAAAGGAGCAAGATGGTTTTCTTTTGATGAAATAAGGAAATACACCAACAATTTTGCAGAAGCCAACACTATTGGATCAGGAGGCTATGGACAGGTTTTTATTAGTAACTTCATATGACTACCCTTTTCCTTTCTCTATTCCGGAACACCAAATTCCCTTAACGTTCCTAAGGACATGTTTGGATTGGTGGAATGAAAAAAAGCTTATGCTTGGACCGGTGGTATCCTTTCCATCACATTCCACCACTGCCTTCACTTTTATTCAATCTTAATGTCTTTTCATATGTAAAGAACTTCATAGAAACATCCACCACAAGTATTTTCCGAAATTATTCTCTTTTTGTTTACTGGAAAATCTAATTAGTCCTCCTCATTTACAAGGTTTACCAAGGTGCTCTTCCTGGCGGCGAATTGGTTGCAATCAAAAGAGCTGGAAAAGAATCTATGCAGGGAGCTGTTGAGTTTAAAACTGAGATTGAACTTCTATCAAGGGTTCATCATAAGAATCTCATTAGTCTTGTCGGATTCTGTTACGAGAAAGGCGAACAGATGCTGGTCTATGAGTATGTTCCAAATGGCACTTTAATGGATAGTCTTTCAGGTACTTCAATTTCTTCAACACTCTTCATAGACTCAAATATTGATAAGCTTTTACAGCAAGCAGTTCAAGGACCTGCCTAATAAAGCAAAAATCTGCAAGTTGCCTATGTCAAGCACATTTGTTAATTAGTTTTCTTTATTTGACTTTGTCACTGCAGGAAAGTCTGGGATCTGGATGGACTGGATAAGGAGGCTCAAAGTTACATTGGGTGCCGCCAGGGGTCTGACCTATCTACATGAACTTGCAAACCCACCAATCATACACAGAGACATAAAATCAAGCAATATCCTACTTGATAATCACCTCATTGCAAAAGTTGCTGATTTTGGTCTCTCCAAACTTCTTGTTGATAGTGAAAGGGGCCATGTTACTACTCAAGTCAAAGGGACAATGGTTTGTATTATATACATTTCACTTTTAAAACTTTGAACACATGAAATCAGCTTTTGCTATGCTGCTATGCAATCAAACTAGTATCTCTAAGAAAAAATTAAGTAGTTTTGAGGATACTTGCAAGGCAAGCAAACATAATTTTAACCTTTCTCTATGAATTGCTTGGATTAAAAAGAGCCTTAAAGATGTTGAACAAAGTTTCTCTTTTATAAAGCTGAAGTTAAATCATATTTTTACAAATGGTAGCTAATGAAAATATGTTTCATTTTATTCTATCTAGGGATACTTGGATCCTGAATATTACATGACCCAACAATTGACTGAAAAGAGTGATGTATATAGCTTTGGTGTGCTAATGCTAGAACTAGCAACAGCAAGAAAGCCAATAGAGCAAGGAAAATATATTGTAAGAGAAGTAATGAGAGTAATGGATACATCAAAAGAATTATACAACCTTCATTCCATTCTAGATCAAAGTATACTCATAGGGACAAGACCAAAAGGTTTAGAAAGGTATGTGGAACTTGCATTGAGGTGTGTCAAAGAATATGCAGCTGATAGGCCTACAATGGCTGAGGCTGCAAAAGAGATTGAGAGCATAATTGAGCTTGTTGGAGTGAACCCAAATTCTGAATCAGCTTCAACAACAGAAACTTATGAGGAAGCAGGTGTAGGGGATGCCAAACATCCTTATGTGAATGACGATGAATTTGAATATAGTGGAATCTTTCCATCAATAAGGGTAGAACCTCAATGAGTTTCCATCCTTATGTTTCCATAGGCTGTGCTTTACAAAAATTCATTCTCTGTAAAAATGATGAGGTTTCAACCCAAGTTGATTGGTTTTCATAGAATTGGAAGTGCATTGTTAACATTAACAATGGATTTGCCTGAATAGAAGTAGAAAAATGTATTCAAGATTGTACTTTAGTCATGAAAATATTCTTGTAAATTTTTGAATTGTTTGTAATATATTGGAATTTGAACATTGAAATTTCAAAAGCCAAAATGGATATATTTATTTTCTCTTATTTCTTCATAAACAACATCTCATCACAATTTGACTCTAAATACTTGAACGAGAATCCTATTCAACAATCATTAACTCACTTTACAGGTTTATAGTAATAATATTAATGACAGACAAATAAATTAGTGATTTTATTTGCACGTACATAACAAAGCAAGAGTGTGATGATTCAGAATCTGATATACTCCCATTTTTCATCTTCAACATTTTTCTCTTATTCACCTCTTAGATTGGACTAATCAAGTTAACCACATTTATCGGGAAGCCAACTTCCGTGTTGACACACTATCGTTTAGAGGTCATGATACAGATTTATCTCGGGTTATGTTGAGTACTCCTCCTACTAATACTAGTTTACTTCTTAATAAAGACTTAAAAGGGACCGGTCATTCTATAGTCGGTTTTTGGAGTTTTATTTTCTTTTCCATTTATATAAAAAAAAAATTTAAATTTTTAAATACCTTACAAAATTCTAAAATTAAATAAACACAAATGTTTCTTTTAATCATCTTATTATGTGAAATATCCACCAACTTTTATCAAAGACTAATCTCTAGAGAATCTGATCGTTTATCTTTAATAAAGTCTCATTTCAAATGCGTTATTTTTTTACATACAGAAAACTTGAACTCCTGAAATTGATTAAAAGAGTAAGTCTAGTTTCATTTGAACAGCCGAACACCAATTTTGTTGTGACGGATTATTTTTATATAATTTTAAAAGTTTTATTTTCACAACAAATATACATATATATTATTTTCAATCTTTTATAAGATTGTGATTGTAATTTGCGTATGAAGTGAGTCTCACAGAAAAAGCAAAGAATCGGTGCAGTGCAGAGTTGCTTCCATTTCCATTTCCAGCATGAGTGAGAGTGAGACTAACCCCAAAACCAAAACCAAAATCCCTCTTCCACCTTCTTCTTCTTCTTCCTCCTCCCATGGCGATCATGGCTCAACCAAATATTCAACCCACAAGAGCCATATCAACCCACCAGAAACATCGATTCCCGATGCCGCAACTCTGAGAGATCAATGGAAATACGCAATCAGACAGTACAGTAAATGGTACTCTCACGCTTGGGGAACTGCCATTCTTGCTGGAACTGCTTTCTTTGCCCTTGGTTGGTTTATCAAAGGAGAAAACCCCATACCCTCTTTCAACTCCAACAATAACAACCCTTCTTCCTCTCATGGTGATAACAAGGACAAACCTTCCCAACCCCATTGATGCAATTTTTCTACTGTTCTCTTCCTGCTGCTTCATTCTCTTCTTCTGGGTCAGTTTCATTCTTCTCCTTTTTTGGGTTTTTTTATTTTAATTTTAAATTGTTATCCGTAATTATAGACAGGACTTGAATTGGGTTGTTTGCTGTCTGAAAACTGTTAAAGTTTGCATTTTTATATGTTTCGGTCATTGAATTTTATGTATAGATGGATCACTGGGTGATAAAACAGCTTCTGGTAAATGTTAGAGAAAGTGAGATTGTGAAGAAGGTTTGTTTGTTGGAACTAATGAATATGAAGAACTTGAAGATGAAAAAGTGTCTGCTTTTTTATGGGTGTGTAACTGTTGTTTTACTTCCTTTGGTGTTATTATCTAGTGTTGTTAGATTTTGTATTTGGAACTTCTCACATTGGCTTGTGAGTTATGCAGGGTTCTGATTTAAAGCCTCAAGGCTTATGTGGTTTCTGTTGATGTTGAAATTCAATTATATAATGTGGTTTTTGTTTATATATGTAAAATAGGGTAAACTAGGAAAAGGTTGGTTCAATTGTGAGTCTATTATAACCCTAACCTTTTGATACTACTACAAACACCATAACATCATTATATAGAAATATTCTTGGTGAACTGCATGCTTAGGCTATGCTTGGTTGGAAACTAAATGGACTGCTAAAGAAATGATTGTGACATAGCATAGTAAAGGCTAAACACTTCCATCCTATCCCCCATTCCACTTCAACCTAGCATAGCTCAATGGTTATTTTTCTGAAATGTATAATTGTTATTCCTTTTGATGCGTTAATTAAATGATCGTGTAGTATTGCCATGTGTGTGACCGTGGCCTTTTGAAATCTTCTCAACTTCCTGTGTTGGGTTTATTGCATACATGTAGTTTTGGTTCTTTTCTTATCCCGTGTTATAGGGAGTTAATCAGTTACCAAGTGTAATGTTTCATCAGATTAAATTTCTTTGCTGGGAGCCTTGGGCTGGCTGCATATTGCTTGTTTTGTTGCATTCTTATGTTAAGTGGAATTGGAACGTTTCTAGGTATAGCTCTTGTTTTCATTTGTTTATTTTTTAATTTCATGTAACAAGGGTCATCCGTTTTATGATCAATATACCATATGGGTATTTGAAGTCACTTAGCATATCTGTGCGTGATTGACTTTTTTATGTTGTTGCAATTATAGGGTTTTAGATTAAAAAAAAAGGTCGAGAAAATAATAACCGCTATTTGATATGATTGATGATTCTAATTTGATACAAAAATACTATACCCTAACCGCTATTTATACTATTACAAGACTCCAAATTCTATTTCTAGTTAAATAGGGAATCAAATCATGATAACTCCAATTTCAAATCTATTGTAGGCATCCTTGTATTTTCAAGAGACTGATTTCACGACTTCAATTTGTGACTCGTCACATAACAACAGCTCTAGTGGGGGAGTTTGACATAATTTTATGAGGGCCAAGAAGATACATACATATAATAAAACTATTTATAGCAATTATCTTACAAAATGAATGTTGGCACAACAGCTCCAACTGTTGTGTCAAAGTTCTCTTTCAAATTACTTTTTGTTTACTTGGCCTTCCATACTTTAGCCAAACCGAATGTACTTATAAATTTAATTTAATGTATTTACAGTCTAATTGAAAATGATTGTCAAATTCAGGTTAGAAGCCTGGACTATAGTATAGTGAATAAGTTTAGATTGATAAAACAATGATGCCTAAGTAGTGGAAAATTGTCAGAAGAATTGGTTTGAGTTCATCTTACTATATCATTCATGTTTGTTTGATTAAATTACATTCTTTATTTATTCCTTTAATTAAACTGCAGGCCACTGCCAAATTGGAATGAAGTCACATAAGAGCTGGTTTTTTGTGACAGTGCCCTGAAGCCTGAAGTGAAGGGTCACCTTGATTGCAATGGATCTATGGAAGTTTAAGGCCTTTTTGTATTGAGAAAACGAAATACTATGTTTTTATTCTGTTATCACTTTTAGTTACAAGATGCTACTACGTTATATTCACTGTGTTTTTTGCTTTTTAAGTTTTGTACAGAAAATTGTAATTACAATAAAAGTTGTTTTCACTGTTTATATGAATTTATTTGAAAAGTGTATTTTTGTAAATAAAAATGAAGATAAAGAGCATATTATCGAGATAAATAAGCCTTTATTGTTCGTAATCGCTTTTCTTGACACAGTTGTTACAATGTCGTTTTTCTTATATTAGTTCTTGTAGCTGCTTTGATGTGGTTGCAACTTGCAAGACAAAAGTATGTAGATATGTATGCAAAAGCTTTGTCACAACATGCAATTTATGAGTGATTATGATCTAGTTTAGTTTTGTTTCACGTTCAGTACTAAACTGAATTGACAATCAACGGTACCAAGCTTTTGAATACAACAAAAGAAAAATTATTTTTTTTCTCATATAATATAAACATAAAATCTTCTGTTTTTGGAGTTACTTTTAAGAGTATGTTGTTTTATTCCTATAAATAGAACATTTTGAGTTAAGTAACAAATCTAAGTTTAAAAAGACTCAGTAAAAAGCTATTTTTACCACATTGTGCTATGTAACTTCTAAAATCTGACTTCACTCTCATGTCAATATACCATGAAAAAAAACAAATTATTGCTTCCACATTCATGCAATGTAAAACAAGAAGAAAAAAAAAATTACATGGTAAGAATATGATGCTTAGACAAGAACAAACAAAATGAAGAAGCCTTTGAAATAATTTATAACTTTCAGCAAATACTTTTTTCCAGCAAATACGTGTAAAACAAGAAAAATTATAATGATGTTACACTAAGGATTAATCTTTTAATTTCTGCATATGTTGAAATTGACTTTTGTACCTCAACTTTTTGAAAAACTCACTTACTTTTTCCAACCAAATACTTATCTCAGCTAAAAATGCTGATATACAACAAAGAACAAACTAATCCAAACCGAGTCATTGTAAATATTCAATAAACCTGAAATTAGATAAATGAACTTCTTCAACAGAGACATGAACAAAACAAAATGAAAGTGCATGTTTCCTAAACATCTAACTAATATTGAACAAATTTTTCTACGCCGAAAGCTCAGAGTGATGCTCTTTAGAGTTTAGACAATCATTTTCACGCTGTAAGGGCGTAAGACTGATCTCTACATCGATATAAACAAGGCATAGGTTTACAGTAAAAATACAGAAACTTTTACTGTAAACTCAAGCAGAGCAACATCCAGATTTCTTCACAGCCGATACATCATCCCGAGATCCAACATCAATTGTCTGTCCTTTTGGTAGTGCTGCTGGATCATCACCAATCTCAAGGGCTTTCTTGCTCACGACACGGTAGATCTGCGTCAGCACTTCAGTGAAGGCATTTTCAACATTCATGGACTCGAGGGCAGAAGTTTCCATGAAAAATGTGTTCTCTCTTTCAGCGAAAGCTGTTGCATCTTCAGTTGAAACTGCTCGCAAATGACGCAAGTCTGCTTTGTTCCCAACAAGCATCACCACAATGTTGGAATCTGTGTGGTCTCTCAGCTCCTTCAACCATCTCTCCACATTTTCAAATGTAACATGGCGCGTAACATCATACACTAGTAAAGCACCAACAGCTCCTCTATAATATGCACTTGTAATTGCTCGGTACCTTTAGAAAAAAGCAAACTAAGATGTATCATACATGTCAAGTCAATAAAATACAGCATTGAAAATAATTAATCATATGGAAGACAAAAATTGGCGAAGATTTTTGCTGGGATTATTAATCAACAAGGCTATCAAGTTCCATTACAGGATATCCACAGTCGTCTGACATTCAACTATAGGCCTCATACAACAAAGTTCAGACATTAGTGATGAGTAATAATAATAACACCCTACCTACCAAGGGAGGTTTTGTTATAGTAATTCTCTCTAGCTCCAGTCATGATTTAACCTTTTCTATTTCTTAGTACTAACATAGCATATGATCAAACAATCATCGAGGAATCCTAATTCCTAAATGTTCATCATGATGCTACAACATGATAATAATATTAAGATTTTCCATACATCAACCTTGATATGAGGAGGGAAATCTTCACAGATTTAGCAACACAAGAATTCAAATTATTACAACTATAATCTTCAAGGCAAGGCATTTTAATATAACAGCTAACAAGCCAAATTCAAGCTCCAGTCAAATAAGCGTAAACCATACCAACAAAAGGGAGCATATTAATATTACATGTTACAAACTGAAGACATTAGTAACCTTGGCAAGCAAGACTAGCCAAGTAATAGCTTCAAAGATTGTTACCAGCAACTTCAACAACCTTTTAAAAGATGCAAATAGAACACAACAAAAGAACAATCTGTGTATGTGAGTTCCATAGTCAACAAGAAATAAATGCATAAATGCTAGGATCTACAAGTCAATTTGAAACAATAAATGCATTGAGGAATTGAGGTCCACAAATAATACTGAAACACAATGACAGCAGAAAACACAATTCAAATTTCTGTCACAAAATAATTATAATCAAATTCCTAAGAGAATGTTTGGTGGACACACAAATTGACATCCGACACCGACTGTTAACATTTTCCCTTTTCCAAACACAAGGGTGTCAAATAACAATGCATAAAAGCTTGTAATGCATCTTCTAAACTATCAGCATAAAGGGTGCAGAAAAGCCTCATACCCATCACAATCAAATCAAGGACATTCATACATAAGAAGAAAAAATCCAAAAAAAATCACATTGAACAATGGCTACTAAACTACCTAATCAAAATGCAATAAACAAAATTTAAGCATGAAAGAGATAACAATATAGATTAAGAAAAAAATGCTAACCTTTCCTGGCCAGCAGTATCCCAAATCTGAGCCTTGACAACCTTATCATCAACCCTAATGCTTCGGGTTGCAAATTCAACACCAATGGTGGATTTTGATTCAAGGCTAAATTCATTCTTGGTGAATCTAGACAAAAGGTTGGATTTTCCAACACCAGAATCACCAATCAGAACAACCTTGAACAGATAATCATAATCATCATCAGCTCTGTATGCCCCCATTTGCCCCCACACACACCCTTTTTTTCTATGTGGTGTTTGGCTAGAGAGAGAATCAAGGATTGAATGAAGAAAAACAAAAGATTTTGATGAGTTTGTTATGTATGAGATTCAAATGGTTTGATGAGATTTGAATGCATTAATAATACTCAAAGAAACATTGTTTTTGTTTTGAAATCTCCAGATTTGGAATAATAACGTAATAGGAAGAAGAAAAAAAAACAACGAGAGAGAAGCTAATAATTGAATGAAACAGCAATGTTATGTGGGAAAAGGTTTTTAGTTGGCAAATTGTTTTGTTTTGGGGAATGGTTGCAAATGGCAATGATGACCTAAAATGACAAACAATTTCTCCTTTCCCTTTTTTGAATAATAATAATATACATTTTTCTGTCAAAATAAATAATAATAATAATAATAATAATAATATTAATGATAATATACACTTTTCCGTTCTTTTCTATTGGCTACACTGCCAAATCCCATTTTTTTTATATTTTAAATTGCTTCAAAACAAAAATATTTAATTCTGTTTTTTTTTCTTCTGAAAAAGCAATATTTAATTCTGTTTGGTAAAAAATACTGAATGATGGATATGATAACCAATAGTAAATGATTTTATAGTGGATTGGTGATAAGTTAATTGATAGTGTTGTAAAAAAAAGTTTAATGATAGTGTTGTAAAAAAAAGTTATTTGATAGTGTTGTAAAAAACATTTAATTGATAGTGGATAAAAAAATACTAGACAAAAAAAAACTGATTGAATTTTAAGTGTTAATAAAATTAAGGTTGAATAATATGATAAATTAAAATTA
>JBBPBP010000002.1:2779307-2802902 GCA_037974735.1 Cicer chorassanicum
GACAAAAAAATTATAATGTGCAATTTTTTTAATAAGTACAGATAACATTTTGAAAATTAAATGTAATATTAGTTTATTCTTTAGTATTTTTCTATTTTACCACTTTGAGAACACACTTTTTACCTAATAAAACAGTCTTATTTTCTACAAATTGTAAAACTAAAATTAATAAAATCTTATATGAAACTAACACTATCTCCATAAATACTAAACCAATTGATTTTATTATCAATTAAAAAATAAATATTACACCAAATTAATTACATTAATTTAATAAATAATTTTTATTCTAAAACTTCTAAAAAAATAAATTTTGCTAAAAAATTTAGTCAATTTACTAAACTACTTTTGTTTTGAAATAAGGCTTTAGATAGGCCTCCTTCTATGGTTGATGGCTACAGAAGAATTAGAATAGTCCCTTAAATATATTGAACAATAACTAGTCTTATCTGCATTATTGGACAAATAGTATCGAACATTTTGATGATTTAGAAGTGGCGGAAAGATACTACTAAGGTTCATGTCCACTACAGTTGTGGTAAACAATAACTATATTAGCCTGCATTACTCGACAAATAGTCATCGAAGATTTTGATGATTTAGAAGTGGCAGATAAGTACTACTAATTTTTTATTTTGGTAAGGGAGCAAGCAACTAGAACTAATGGGAATCAACAACTCAATAGATATGTGAGAAAATAATGGCAATCATATGTGTAAGTAAATAGGAGCTTAAAAAGACACGTGAAGTAATATTTCTCTTGATAAGATTTAATTGAAAGAAAAAAAATATAAATAGACTTCCATAAAATTGAAGATAATTGGTAAGATAACTAGGTGAATATTCATCTTAAAATTTATATACATACATTACCTATATCAGATTTTCTATTGCATTTTATCGTGTAGAATCAATCATGTTATCAATACATTCTCTCGGTAGTTATATATATTGTAATGAATGAAAACCCTCCCACAACTTGAATCTAGTTCCGCACTCATACAAATACCAAATAATATTTATTCTCTTTTGTGTATATATTTCTCTACAAAGTCTACTATCTTATATAAACATGCACATCACTTTAGAAGTCATTTTATACTGTTTTGAGGACTAAGTATAGCACAGTCAATTGCCTTGTTTGCATATTGCGTGGTTTTCTCTAATGTGGTCACTTTGCACAAAGAGAAAAGGTTCAAAATCCAAATTGCAACATAGTAGAAAACTGAGAAAAATATGTATAAAAAAAAGAGATGAAGGCTAATTGATGAACCGTATTTGATCAAAATAATATAATCCAACTGAACTAATAATAGAGATAATAGAGGCTTTAGAGTATCTCATTTTGGAGGAACTACCTCTTGTTATCCTGATACAAACTGAGAATAGTGTGTAGCCAAAAATGCAAAAAAGGTGCATCACTAACATTTTTGCCTTGAGTATGTAATAAGTGTAGTAGGAGATGATAATCATGTAAGAATCTCAAGACAAATTAACGATTGAGGCAAATACCGGAATCACATAGAGATTGATAGAAAAATCACCAGATTCAGGGTTACACTAAGAGAAACAATTAAACAAATTCTTGCTCAGATCTCACCCACCTCTGCCCCCAACAAATCTCCACAATGCTTATTCAAGCCACAGGGACCTTTTGTCGGTTATGCCAAGCTACAACATCTTTATAAGCCAAGTTTCCTCCAAAAATGTCCAAGGCACTTCCCACAGTGACATCCACATTATCCATTCCAGCTGTTTTTATCCTCTCTAAATCAGCCATTACGGTAACACCACCGGCATACGTCACGGGAATCTGACAAAATAAAAATGCGTCGGTAGTATGCACACTTTGCATGATTTCCAAACAGAAATAAAGTGGAAATCTGATTTATGACCTATGTTATTAACTGGCGGTACACATTCCATAGCCATAAACGTTCAAGCAGTAAAACGTTCTTTTCTTACATTTACTACACAACAGAGCATATAAGCATCATCATTGAATAAGGATCCTATGAAGGCTATGATATTCAGGAAAATTGAAAACTTTGTGACAACATAAAAGTTAACAGTTGAAAATAAAATCAAGGGTTGGCTACTAACCGGTGAATGCTTGCCAAGCAAAGCTACAAGCTCTTCATCAATCCCCAACCTACAAGGAGAAACCAGTCGTCACCATCAGAAATATTTCAATGGATGCATATGGAGTTTTGTTACTCACATTTTTAAATAATCTTGAACAAAACCCGTCATAATTGCTAGATGCATTTTTCAATTAATATTTCTCAATATTTATCAGAGCAGATAATTTGAAACTATACTTTGATTGAAGCACATAATATAGACTTTTTGTTTAACCAACTGTTGATTCAACAAGACAGAGAGATAAATAAATGCCATATGCAAAAAATATTTCACTAATTCGATCTTTTCAAACCTAGCTTGTTTATTTCATATCAATTAGTCGATCGAGTAAACAGCAAAATGATTAGTGTAGGTTTGATTCTGAAACATGCTCTTTATGCATAGCATGAATCATGGGAAAATGTTTCACCATCATTGATTAAACCGCTATAACGACAAAAGTCCGAATAAAAGTACTCAAAAAGTAATTCTTTTAATCCAGTACACTTATATAAAATTTCATATCTATTGTCAGATTAAAGAAAAATCTAGAAACACAAAGTGCATTTTATTTAAAACTGACAGTCAAAATTTACCAAATGAAAGTGGGGGCTATTGAGATATTAGAAAGTGGAATTAAAAAAGAGGATATGTAAAAATAGAATTTGAAGAACATCAAAAATGTCCTCTAGTAGAGATGACCAAACCAAGAATACACAAAACATGCTACATACATAACACTTTTTCTATTTCTCTCGAGAGTAGATTATTAATTAATTATTCTATCAAATATGGATTCCTCACTCTCCAAACTAATTTAATAACAAGAATCTCTGTCCTTGTATGCAATTATCTTTAGGCATCAAAAGTTGTTACTTACTTCTTTCCTTCAACATCAACACCGTGAACCAGAAACTCATCAGCAAAGTTGGCAAGAAATTGCATTACTTCGGCATCAAGTAACACATCACTGAACTTCTGCCATCTATCGGTGACAATTGCATATTTACCTTCCTGAGCACTGGAAACCATAAGTGCTTAAAAAGAAATGTCCAGTTAAATGGTCAAATGCATTGAAGTATTAGGATCCTTGACATCATAAAATTGTTTCGTTAACATGTGTATCAAATTGTGAACACGTGAAAATATTTCTGGATTACTGATTACTCCCCCCACACCATATTTCATGGCATTGCTCTAGGTTATTTAGATGTTTCATCTTTCGAGTTTCTTCATGCATAACCTTTTTCTTGAATGCAATTCATCTTCAAATAAAAAGAGAACCATTTGTACCTTTTTTCTGCAACTGAGATCCAACACAAGTCTCTCTTTTCCAACAATCCGAACCAGATCTTTTAGCCTTTCAAGATCCATTTTTCCATTGTTGAATACATACTGTAAAGATTGAATCAATAAATACATAGATAGAATAAATTTTTATCATCAAATACCACATGTTTTTCCAATAAAGTAATTGATAGGCTGTGTAGTTACAGATCTAGATTGGAGAAGAGTGCAAATTAATGTGCTTTTCTTGCCACTGGACAAATATATGTTCTTTTCTTTGTATTCATTTTCAAAGTCTAGATTTAAAATAAAATAAATGAAATAAAAAAACTCAGGGAAACTGTTCTTTCTAATGCAGTATATATATCTTCAAAGAAGGTTTGAGTACTAAGACCTATCTATACACATTTTGTGAGAAAATTTGAGTCGTAAACCTATCTCTATATACATTTAGTACGACATGTTTTCTCAATGGATAAATGTTAATGTGAATTAAATGATAGTTCTGACTGTTATTGAGAAACAACAGAATAGAATAATGTGAATATTCTTGACATAAGTCCCTAGATCAATGTGACCTTGAAGTTAGAATACAGAGTACTTCCTCAGGGCTAATTCGAAAGTGCCTTCAACTTCTGACTTATTTCCAGACTCCTATTTATTTTCTCTGTATCTCTGTCCCTTTTTATAAGGTCACATCCTAACCCCTTTAACAAACTAAGGCTAGCTAACTGACTATGATTGCTAAATAACTAATTAGGATCACCTACCATAGAAGTTGAAAAACCCAAAGAAAGAGAGAAGAGATAGAACTTACAGATGTCACAATGACATGGCTTGCTCCTTCCTCAATGTAACTCAAACAATTGTCAGAATTTATTCCCCCTCCGACTTGCAGACCGCCTAAATTTTACCATTCATCCAAAATAAGTTTAGTAGAGGAAAAATATTTAAGTTTGAAGGATATCACCGATTATGAAAGCCAAAGGTAATGCAAAATAACTTGAAGGCATTCTCCCATGCTATATTGACAAATATAGCCATGAAGTCAAGGCATTTTCAAGGTTAACCACCATACAAAATCCAGTGTCAACAAAAGGTTCCTAGTCCATAAAAACACTCGATAACAATCACAAAAAGAACAAGTAATTTGAAATAAGTCATATCATTTACATCTTGTTGCTTCTTCCTTTTTTCAATTTGGAGTTCAAATTTGATGTGTGGTCATTGATCACTCTACAGAGACAAAAAGGTATCATACCCATCTCATTACAGATTTATTTTAACTAAATTTCTTACTTCTAGTAAAAGCTTTTAATTGTTCATTGCAAATGTGACACCACATGATTAACTGAAAGTGCAAGACTTCTCAGATACTACTATTAGATAAGTAGTTAGTTGATAACTTTTTCTCCTTATCATTCATTAGTTAGTTATAAATTAATTTTATTTATATTATAGTTTGTTGAGTTTGTTAAGGGATATAAGGAGTTACTCTTCCTATATATAATATCTCCTTTCTAATCTTTTGTTCAATCAATGAATGAGATTATTCAAAATTCTTTTGGGTAACGTGATTTTGTAGAAGCTCCAAAGTGCAGCTTTTGCAAAAATCACAGTGGTTCACAATGATTGTGAAATCCCACGGACCATCCAAACATACACTCACAATAATATGGAAGTAGACTTCTAGTGGTATATGTTAAAACTGAAAACCAGAATGGTGGAATCAAAGTAGAATACCAGGATAGGCATGCAATGCTTCAAGGGAAGCAGCTTTGCTCAAAGGATCAGCACCAAGCATGATGACATGACCACCTTTGAGTCCATCTTGTTTGTAAAGAGTGGCATACTCAGCTGCTGATTTATCAGACTCAAAATTGGTGACTGGATCTGACCCATCATCATCTTTCAAATCTTGAAGGGTTGACCCAACAATTTGTTTCACTTTCCCCTGTCATAAACACAATGAACATCAATTGCAAATGAAATTCCCCCAAAACCCCACATAAAAATGGCTCCTTTTTGTAATGAATTGAAAAAGCACTAACTATATTGATTGTTAAAAATGTGATTATAGTCCGTACCTTGTGAATATCGATGCAGGGGCGGAATTGAACGGCGCATTGAATTGAAGGTGGAGATCTTCCTGTTGTTGAGTAGAGAAATTACAAAATTGACTAAGAAGAAACAGAAGAGAGAGAGAGAGAGAGAGAGAGAGAGAGAGAGAGGTTACTGGAATGTGAAGATGAGGGAGGATTGAGGCTAAGAAAACGGTGATGATTTGGGAGAATGATTGGAGAACATAAGAAACCTCGGATAGAACAAGTCGAAGTAGGATTGCGCATTGAATGCTTGATTGAATTCGAAACACACGACACTACACGTACAGGGTTGCAGCGGCGAGCAATGGAGGTTCGATTGTGAGAGAGAGATTTCGGGGTTTTGGCTCTGGTCCGGTACGAGAATCTTTCTTCCCTCTTTTCTTTTCCTTTTCTTTTTTTTTATTTAAAAAATGTAGTTTTTATTAAGGAAAACTTGGTGCATTTCCTTAATGGTTTCTGATATTATTCTCAATAAAACACAATTTAGTTAAAATAAATTTTAAGAAAATAATAAATTTAATAAAATTATAATTAAGTGAAGAACTATACGAAAAATATTTAAGAAATACAGATAAATTTTGTTTTTTTATTAAGTGTATAATGTTTATTTTTGTTTTAGAAAAATAAAAATTAATTTTTTAAATAAAAATTTTACTTCTATAATTTTAAATGTTGAATTGTACAACGTTTAATATCTTTTTTTAAATTTGTTTCTTTACCAAGTGTCTAAAGACAATTGTTAACAAAAAAAAAGTAGAGATATGTTTCATATTTGATTTAAAAGATGAGTGATTTTGTATTTGGTTCAAGAAGAAAAGATGAATTTTAAATAGATTTTTAGTTAGATTAAACTTCTCTCCACCAAATTCTTTCAAAATAACGGGAAAACAAAAAGCATTTTATAAAGAGTTTTACTTTTCTACTCCCTTAAAAAATAAATCGAACAAACTTTATCTTAAATATTTTCTCGCCTCATCTCTATCTATCTCAAACCAAATACTCCCTTAAAATGAATTAATAAAAAAAAAATCTTTAAAAATAGATGAACATTTGCAAATAAATTTACGCATCATTAGTTTATGTTCACTTGTAAAGTATTTATCCAATGGCTCTGGCAATAGAAGATTTGGTTCATGACAGATCAATTATTTTCACCGTTAGATCAAATTATTATACTAGGTCTTATCATGGTTCCATGGCTGGTCATGAGCCTATGCAAGCAAACTAACATGGTCTAAAATATTTTTAAAAAAACTACTATGTGGTCTCAAAAAATTTGGAAGTTCATCCAATCCAACCCCGTATTAGTTCATTTTTACCGAATTCTTACTTCCAATAATGTAAAATGCACTATCAAATCCTAGTTTATAATAACTATTTGGGATGGATTGGCAAAATTAAGGAAATATAAGCATTTTCCCAAAAGTTCACTCTACACTATAGAATCCAAAAACAAAAAAAGCCCATAATTCAGAAACATAATAAGATTTTATGAAGAAAAAAAAGGTCCAGATTTTTTGACAAAAAAAATGATTAAGATTTTCAACAATATTGATGTTATTTACAAGTTTTTTGTTTGTTTGTTTATGTTATTGATGTTATTTACAGTTTAAATAAAAAAAATATGTTTTTTGAATGTTTAAGGTTTTTTATTAGTCTCCAATTTTTAAAATTGGAATAGAACTTCCAAAATATTTGAGATGGTCATGCACGGTACATTCACACGAAATCTAATATACTCATGTCTTAACAAAAAAAAAATTATCTCTGTATTAAAAAATGTTGCATGTATACCTATACACTCATTCTTATACTTTGAGAGATAAAGAAATAGAAAAAGTAATGTGGTAGATGTGATAAGAAGCGAGATAGAAAGAAAATGAAGTGTTGAATAGTTTATACAAATCATAGGTGTTCAAATATAAGAGTCGATATATATTTCAATTTTCTCTCCCTTTTGTCAATCTATATTACCGCTATCAATGGTTGTTCCTCGGTCTTTCCTTATCGTTGGTGGTGTTATTCTTTTCGCGACCAATGTGTGTCAATATGATAAAATTTAGGGACCTCAAGTTACCAACATATCCATGCGGTTACTAGAATTCTAATCCACTATGTGTTACCTAAAAACAAGGTCCAAACTCAAAGAACACCAAAAGAGCACATGTTTTGTGATCATCTTCCTCATCGTTTATTTCTTTCTCCTTCTCAAATATTTCTTTCTCACTCCACATAAAAATGAATTAATGGTGATAGGTGCAGGTGAAGTTGATCATGGCTACATCCTACCTCCTCCAAAATCTCATACGACCAATAATCAATCATCCTCAATCTATTTTACTCAATTTTTTTGCTAACAACACAAAATCGTCTTACATTAAGCAAGAAACCAAAGACTACCAACACCAAACATGTCATCACCAACTTTTATATACATCACGTAATAAAAATCTCAATCTATACTTTCTCACCCAAACTCATCGACCATGAAAATTCATAGCAACTTCATCCATTTCCTCGTCTTCCCTAAAACACATATCAAAAGATGTGTAGAACCATTGAGAACCAAAGAGGATGTTCACATAGAGAAAGTGGTAGAGATGGTGACAATATGACCCATGCAAAGAGGAAGAAAAGGTAATGGTTACTAGCCTTCACACAAATCTAGTGCGGGGAGGATAAGAGATGGATAAATGAGAGGAAAAGATATGAGAATATATGTAACAACCACTTATTAAGATCTTGTACACTCATTTCACCCAACATTTTTAAGAGTTTGTCTATTATAAATCAATTATATCCCATTTGTCCACATAAGCTCACACAAATAACAAATGAACGATTTGGTCTAGAAATTGAATTTAAGTAACATTATATATGTTCCTCAAGACGTGTTTTTTATGTGTTACAAACAAGATTTGTTCTACTACTATTACCACAAAATCTAAGATACACTACTATTTCATAGACCCAGTTTAGTCTTTTGATAAAAACTTCAAACCCTAATTTTGCATGTACTCAACAAACATGCATAATAGAAACTTCAGCATAAAAATGCCTTAAAATAATAGTATTTTTATTAAAAAAATGCCCTTGAATTTTTCTCATATTTTTTACAGAAGTACGTCATTTTCATGAGCATCAACATTTGAAGAGTACACATAAGTTTGTTGTCTAAAACCACTTTCCATTTTTACATTCAGATAAGGGAAACAACTCCTATTGTATAAGGTTGTTCAATGGTGTTAAGAAATAATAAATGTGTCTTTAGAAAAAGGAAATGATCAATAACTTTAAATAAACTCTTCTCCAAACGCAGAAGTCACTAAATAAACCTATTTGAGTTCATTTTGTATAATCCTTCATGTATGGTGATTTTATATATATTTTCGTTTGTCAAATTCAAATAAATTACATGTAACTCTTACGTATATAGAAGAATATTACTCTTGCCTATAAAGGTATATATGGAAAGAAATAAAAAAAAAGTATAAAATAAAATGGTAAAATCCATCAGCAAATTGTGTATCGTCAAACTTAGAAGAACTTTATGCAATTCAAAATCAACTTTAAATTGTTTTCATTCAAAAAAGAGAGCAGACATTGAACACCAAACTTGGTTTTGTCTTCCACGTTAGAGCTTCCAACCACCAAAGTGAAATAAAAAATGAATTCAATGTAAAATATTCCCTTTTCTTTGGTCAAGATTTCAAACCACGTGTACTAGCCACTGAAATCAAACCCTCTAAACTCCATTCGTTGAACAAGACACGAACCCTTTTATTCATTTTCTAAAAAGGTCTTCAAGTTTAAAACCTTTTTCTTGTTTTTGGCAGAAGAAAGGTTAAAACATTACTACCATAAAATAAAATTACTTGAAAAGTCAAGAAGGAAGACTAGTGGAAGACTTCTAGTAACTGTGGGATCCACCGAGTGGAAGAAGCATCCGAGTGATGCCCTCACCGACGTCACTGACCAATGAATCAGCCAGCTAGAAGCTGTTACGTACATTTTGCCATCAATCGTTTTACTAATTGCATCCTTACCCCTCCCTGTTTTTTTTTTAAATATTATATTAACTCTTACCCGTATTAAGAATTCTATAAAGATGTTCTAAAAACATTTTTTTTACTTACTCTAAAGGCACTGCCTTTTTTGTTTTTTTTTAATAACAACCCATCCCAATTTTAGCACTGTCAATATGCTGCGTTTTCATTAAAGAAATTGTCTTCTTTTTTAAAATAAAAAAATAAAAATCTCAATGCTCATAACTTGGAAATTGAGGCTACAACGATATAGACCAAAATCATAGGTTGTAATTGACTCGTGCACCGCAATGATATATGCAAGAAAAATTAATAATGAATTTTATATTAATCCATAAATTTAAAACAAAATTCAAAGGTGTAAAATGAATACAACTTTCATATATTGAGGCTAATTCTCAACGTCATATAAACACACACGAGTGAGTTTCATATTGTTAAGTAAAAAATATGATTTTTTTTTTTTTTATCTATTTAAAGCAACACCTACACATCCGATTGAGATTACTTTTCATTTTCTCTTCTCTCTATGGATTAACAAAGAAGTATATTTTTCTAGTTCTGAAACTCAAGTTTTTTTCTCAAAATCTTATGGGATTATTGTTGATGAGGCGGCACTGACTTTTGTCACGTCCATGTTTATGCAATTAATTATTGCTTTGCAGGTTTCAGCAGAATTGTTGATCAAATTGCATTGGTGGTCAATTCTGCATCAGAAGAATCTTAGAACAATGCAGCAAGAAGTAGTTAAATGTGCATGGACTATGCAACAAAAGAATGTGTCATCAATATTAGAATTCATACAACATTTTCATTTATAAATCGAAATATTATATTTGTCTTCAACCCACTACTTTCTTAACCAATCTAATACTAAAAAAGCCCTTATATCTTAACAATTTCAACGGTTAACATTTAAATGACTTGATGATATGCATGACAATATACTTTTTACGCATAATAAATTGAAATCTTCCAAATGCAATCAATCATATGGCATAAAAATGGGAGTTGAGTAGATTTGAAACTTGCCATATGACTACATTAATGTTGATTGAGAAACCGAAGAGAAACGGATGGAAAAGGAAATAATGAAGAGAAATAAAATAAGTCCAAAACCTAATACCCAAAAATGACTACATATTATTGATTAAACATTATCTTAGGAAATTTTTCCACTAAAAAACTTAATTACATAGAATACACACTATGGACACTTATACATGAAATACTCCCATCAATTGCAAACACTATTTTTAAAATCGATATTTAATCAAATCGTAAACATCATTTTGCAAACTATAAATATTTCTAAAGAGAATAAATAACATTTTAAAATTATTAACACATGTAAACTTCATTTTGTCTAAAGATTCCATCGCCATGGCATTCTAGTACCCACATAGTCAAGTTACAAACCAATACTAAATAACAAAAATAAGATCTTAAGCATTGAAAATGTGAACTTAATGTGATAGTTTAAATGCATCTTACCTAGCCACATTAACAATAGGATAAAGGTATAATGAAATATTTTAAACTTGACATCTCTACTACAACAATTGTCTTTCTCTAATTAAGCTAATTACATTCATGGCTATTGTCGTGTATCCATCCTTTCCCATAGTGTATCATGTCAAAGAAAAGGAGGGGAAAAATAATCACATGAGAGAATAAATAAATAAATAAATAAAGAGTAGTGAATAAAAAAGATAAGAAAGCTCATATGTTCATCCTTGCTTAGTAAGTCAGAGTTCAAACTCAAAAGTAAGAGATGACAAAGTTGAAGATTATAGAGTCATCAATAGTAGAGGGATATAATGTATTGCTAGTAAACCAATGCAAGAAGTAAGATAACGTATCGAAAGGAAAGACTATATATTGGATTAATAGATTTGCATGGATATATTACATGATTACATTGAGTCTTGCGTAACCACTTGTTGTTGTTGTTTGAATTTGTTGGTCCCTGTTTAATTACTCATAAATGTAGTTACGGAAAGACATGTAGTTATGAAAAGGCTGCAAGTTTTGCATGCGCATAATATACTCATATTCCCATGTTTTATTTATTATATGGTGAATTAATTAGATCAATACACTTTATTTTTGCTAGTGCATAAGGCATTTTTGGCCATAATTTTTGCTGTGTATACGTTATAGGATTAGAGAATAAATAAATTTCTAGTAAAGAAAAAAAGAGAATTAAAATCAAATTCTTATAACAAACACATATTATCGATGATTAGAAGATGGAGGTGGACCTAAATGTAGAGGTAGATATAAATGCGTTTGGATCCTCTCATTTTTTTTTTTTCATATTTAGAGAAAGATAGACACAACAATAATTTTGCTGAATTTTATATATTAAAATAAAAAAATGAATTGTGTGTCTATTTTTTTCAAATATGAAAAAGAAAAAGAAAAGAAAATAAGAGGATCCAAATCCGATATAAATGACATAGATAAAAAGTCCTACATAGATCATTGTAATGACTCTAAAAAAACATGACTCCACTTAGGTAGATGCACTAATATTAAAACTTCTCATGGGTCTTTAATTCTATTTTAGGATTATATTTTCAGTTTGATATGTCAAAAAATTACAACTTCCACGTGCTCATCTTTAAATGGTGTGACGTCGTGAGATGATGTTGAAACTCCAAATGATCTATAAAAGATTATCTTAAAATAAATTATTTTTTTTATTTTTAATATTTATTTCAATCGTATTATTGAATTAATATTATTTACATTATTTATAATCTTATATTTTTTACTATGCATTTTTAATATTTTTAACACACTTATATCTAACAAAAATCATTTGATAAAATTTATTTATTTATATATATTTTTTTAATATATATAAAACAATAAAATAAATCAATTATTTTTAAATAGAGGAAGTAATTAATAGAAGGAGTATCTTTTAAAATTTGAAATTCAACAACCACACGTGGTATCAACATGTGAGGAGTCATTTTCATCCCAATATTAAAAAAAAATACACAGACGAGAAATATCTTCAATACTCAAGCTTAAACGAAACTATGTGGCAAACGAGTTAGGTTATATCTCAATTGACCTAACCTCCAGTCAATAACACGAGCAAACATTTTATATTTTGCATTTTTCTCATGAAGTGCAATATTGTAAATACTAGAGAAAAGTCATGGCAATAGGGAAAAAGATTTCCATAAACTTTCTCTTCCACGAACCTTACTTTAGACCACATAATATTCTATATGGCCCCACATTTGCCAATTCGTTTTTAATTTTTTGACTAAAATTTGCCAATTTGTTATATGCTTCTAGAAATATGCAAGTCTATAACCACTAGACACATTTTTCTCAAGTTCCCATTCCCATTCCTTAAAAACCATCACAACACCAAAGACAGAACAAAGAAAAAAAAAACAATACTAGAGAAACAAAGACATGGTTTTATTATCCCAATCCCAAACAGAATTACCCTTAAACGAGAATGACTCACAAGACATGGTCATATACCAAGTTCTAAACGAAGCAAATTCTCTAAACAACACATTTCTACCACAAAGGAATCACCACCAAACTTTGAATGGCTTAGAGCCAACAAGGACTATTGCCAAGAAGCACTACAGAGGTGTGAGGCGCCGTCCTTGGGGGAAATATGCAGCCGAGATTCGCGACTCGGCTCGACATGGAACAAGAATATGGCTTGGAACATTCCAAACAGCTGAAGAAGCTGCTATGGCTTATGATAGAGCTGCTTTTAAAATGAGAGGTTCAAAGGCTTTGCTCAATTTCCCAGCTGAAATTGTTGCTGCAGCTTCCGTGCAGATCAAGTTGTCTAATTCTATGATCAACATCAATAATAATAATCGTGACTCTGAATCAAGTGCTACTAGCTCTAGCTCAAATTCCAATTCCAATAGGACTCGGTTTGAAAAGAAAGAAGATTAATTAATTTAATATAATATGTTAAAAGGTGTTTTTTTTTGTTTGTTTAATTTTAGTGTTCTGTTTTTGTATCTCTCGTGAATCTATTCTATCCCCCTGAGTTTGTATATAAAGATAGATTAGTGTTATTGTTCTACAAATTAAAGGGAAAATGTAAGCTTAGTATGAACATTGGGGCAGAAATTTAACCTAAGTTTATTAAGTTAAATGTAGAAATCTAAGTTAGTTTTTAGGCAGTTAGCTAGTTAAATCTCCACTAGTTTTATATAAAGAGCATATCTTATATTCATTTTATATCTTTTGTAATCTTTTCATATAATTGTCAAATATACTTTAATCATCTTCAGAACTTCAGTTTAGTGTAGATTGATTTAGAATAATAATCTATTGTTATTAGTTAGTCGAAAGTTTATTCTAAGTTATATAAATTTATTCATGTATGATATTATTCAATTAATAAAATAGATGATGTTATTCATTATTTTTCTTCCAAATTACCCAAAGTAACATGGTATTAGTCGCAAATCTTGCTTCTGCCACCATTAAATCCTAAATTTCTTTTTCATTCACCTTTTCCACCGAATCTCGATCCATTCTTGTTCTTTCTTCTTTGATGTATCCATCACGGCAAATGAAGATAATTCTTCAGATTCAAGGAGCGATCATCAATATGTGACTTTAACACCTTCGAACACAGAGGATCCGTCGTTGAATCCTCGTAGCTCTTACTACCTCCATCCTGGTGAAAACCTCGACACCGTCCTCGTTGCACCACCGCTGAATGATAACAACTACTACAGTTGGAGCAAATCAATGAAGTGCGTGCTTTCTTCAAAGAACATGATTTCTTTCGTAAATGGATTTTTGTCGTCACCACCGCAATTGTATCTAGACTTTGAGCTATGAGAAAGATGCAATAACATGGTACTTTCATGGATGACAAGAACTTTATCACCTTATATCTATCAAAGCACAATTTGTTTTGATAATGCTTCCAAACTATGGATGGATCTTCATGACTGATTCACCAAGGGTAACCATTTCAGATTCTCGGATCTACTTAAGGATTTGCACTCGGTCAAACAAGGTGATCGTTCTTTGTCCACTTAATTTACTAATTTAAAGATAATATGGGATGCATTGGAATTTTTAGCTCATTCCTTCTTGCATATGTTTGTATCCTTGTTTATTTGAGTTATGTTGTTCAAACTTCAAACATAAGGAATATGTTGTTTGTTTTCTTAAGGGACTTAACGATCAATATGGCAATGTTAGAACCCAAATTCTTCTTATGGACCCTTTACGTACTTTACGTAAGGCATATTCTTTGGTTATACATCAAGATCCAACCCCTGCACTTACTACTCTTGATTCTATTGTTCTTGTCGTCAGTGCTAATGCCAATAATCAAGTTCGAGGACAAGTAAATCAAGGGATGCGAAAGAGGTCAAGGAATAAGCCAAATGTTCTGTAATCATTGCAATAAAACCAATAAAATAGTGGAAAATTGCTATTTCAAACATGGTTTTCCACCGAGTTATAAATCAAAAACTCATATGAACAATGAATCAAATAAGGAGGGCAAGTAGTTTCCTCAAAATGATTCTTCAAATAATTCTACTCTTCTCACTCGAGAGGATTATCAATATTTGGTCAATCTTTTCCATTCATCTAATGGTGAGACTTCCAAATCCAACAATGTTAAAAAGATTGATGCTAATTCCTCCTGTCTAGTTTTAAGTATTTTCAATCAAGGTAAATTTGCCACAATTTATTCTTATTGGATACTAGATTATGGTGTTTCAGACCATGTGTCTCATTGCATTTAGAAATTTTCAAAATTAAACCATATATATTTGTTTCCCTAATGGCACTATTTTGAATGCATAATTTTTAGACATCATATGTTTACTCAAATCATGTGTAAACATTTCCCATATATCAATGTTAATAAAAATTTAATTTGTGATTCATGTCATTTAGCAAAGCAATCTAAATTAACTTTTCCTATCAACTATAGTGTTTCTTTGCATGCTTTGATCTTGTTCACATGGATATTTAACATTTTATTTCCCTTGGATTCATCACAACTTAAGTCTTTTGTGACTTGGATTGGGCAGGATGCCTTGACCCAAGGAATTCGGTTAGTGGCTTTTGTGTATTCCTAAGAAAGTAATTGGTTTATTGGAAATCGAAGAAACAACCAACCATCTCTCGATCTTCATCTAAAGCAGAATATCGAGCAATGACTTTAGTTGTATGTGAAATTCAATAGCTTACATACCTCCTTCAAGATCTCTAAACATATTTTATTTTCCGTGCCTTGTTATACTATGCCAACTAGTCTACAAGGCACATTGTAATAAATCATTAGTTATTTTGCCAAAATTGAATATTAGTATTATCTAACCTAAAAGTCACAATTTGTTTATATTTGAAAGAAAAGTTTTCTATTTGTTCTTATCAAGCACATGTCTTGAAATTATTTTTTCAATGTTGTAAAATTTGACCAAACTTCTCTCTCGGATTATAACTTGATGGAAAAAAATAGTCAAAAAAACAAAACACGTATTTTTACCGAATCCTCTTTTTCGAAAATAAAAAATGAATAAATTATTTTCTGGGAAGTGTATTTCTGAATAAAAATAAATACTAAAATCAACGGTCACTGTTTATTAAAATGTTAAGTATGATCACAAACATTTCTAACCATGAGCCTATATTTAAGTGAGGCCTAAGGCCAAGGCAAGCCTTGGAACAGAGTGCCAAAAATATCATCTCATGAGTTCTTAATTTATCTCTTAATTGATTTTCCAATTACAATACAACTAAAATATTTAAAAATGCATTCATCAATCACCACGGCACTGTTAATAAGATGTGAGCTTAAAAATTGATTATTAAATAATCTGGTGTGATTGTGCGCCTCTTGTAGTGATCAATCCATTAATATAAGTATAACCACGTTTTTAATTATTCAAATACAGAATACATGCATTACAAATTCCTTAATCTACCCTCAATAATATATAGTCAAAGAAAAACCTTCAACAATATCTCCTTACACATCTTATCATACGTATTTTTTAAATTGATAAAGATCATACTAGTCTTTTTCTTCTTTTATAATATATACATCCGTAATTCGATCTTAATAAAAAATATATTTCTTTCATTGTCAATCTACCTGATCTAAAATAAATTGAGTTGTTGTAACGTGAATATCTTTCTTTTAATATGTACTCAAATTTATTGTGTCATCGTATGTGTCACAATTTATTCATATACACATATTCATATTAAAGTATTTCTCCTTTACCCTTGCGCATTACTAATATCTTATAGGTTAAATATCACCCGTGGTCCCTTAACTTAATTTCGATTAACGATTTGGTCTTTTATTTTTTATTTTTTTCTCGATTTGGTCTTTATGTTTTTAAATAATTTCAGCGTTACCCTTTAAGTGGGATTCCGTTAAGAAAAAGTTAAAAAATCCTTCTAGATCATTGCATATGTTCATCAAACCTCTAGAAACGATTGCCACTGAGAGCATCTACAGCGGTGAACCCAATATGGGTTCATTAAATGGAGTCCACTGTACCACATCATTTTCAAACAACTCTTACATTTTTACTTCATCGGTGAACCCAACATGGGTTCATTATATAAGGCCCACTGTACCACAAACAAAACCATATTAGATCCCACAACTTTAATTTATACATTAATATTTTAATTATATTTTATTTTTTTTACAACTTAAAATATTAATTTAAATATTTCAATTAATATTATTATACATTATTTTAATTTAAATTTAAAATAAAATTGAACTTAAATTTTTTATAACAATAATAGAAATTAAATGTTAAAATACATGAAATAAATGATTAAAAATGATAAAAGTAAATAATTATAGGGTAACTGTCATAAATTTGTTATTATTAATAAAATAATAAAAAAACGTGACTGTTATATGAAAGTACCGTTACTTTTTGAGTTCCTTCTTGAGAGAACCGTGATTACAGCTTGGCACAACTCCAACGGTGAACTCCCAAAAAAACTCACAGTTACATTATTCCACCCTGGCGGACGAACTCAATTTTACTCCTGTTGGAGATGCTCTGATCTGAAGTGATTTTTATGGAGTATAAATACCAATAGCTTCAGTTTTAAAGAATCAATCCTACTATCAAACTTAGAACAAACTTTGAATATTTTTCTGAAATATTTCCAAAAACATAAAAGATAACTTTTTCTGAACATGGATGAGAAATTTTTTTAACTTTTTCTTAACGAGACTCCACTTAAAGGGTAACGTTGAAATTATTTAAAAACATAAAGGACCAAATCGAAAAAAAAAAAAAAAAAAAAAAAAAAAAGAGAAAAGATAAAATACTAAATCTTATATTTCTACCATCTTTAAACAAGTTCAATGAGTCATCACATGATAATAATTAAAAGCATTTTCAATAGAATGCAATAGTCTCATAAGTATAATTTAGAAGATAGTTATAAGATCATATCGGTAATTTCACTGCTAGAATTTTTAGAAGAAAAAAAAAATATCTAGTAATATATTATATATTCTGATCTCAAATCCGCAACGATACTTTTCAGAAGTA
Organism: Cicer chorassanicum; assembly: GCA_037974735.1. Taxonomy (NCBI): domain Eukaryota; kingdom Viridiplantae; phylum Streptophyta; class Magnoliopsida; order Fabales; family Fabaceae; genus Cicer; species Cicer chorassanicum. Next base: position 2,797,440 of record JBBPBP010000002.1, read on the forward strand.
TTTGTATGTGTTACATATACCACCAAATTGTTCATAATTCATTTTATGTGGAAACCAAATGACCGTATTATACCAAACCATCACTTATGCAGTTTGATAAACAAATACAAAAAACAAAATATACAAATGTATATTATGCAATAAATAAATAGCTGTAATTTTTCTAGCACCCGAGACAAACAATTAACAATGTAATTTGTAATTTGTAATATTCTGTCAAAAAGAAGACAACAAACTGTCCAAATAATCACTTCCAAGGTCCTGAAATACAAAAACATCATCATCATTTTCTAACATATGTCCCAACCCTGCAATCTTTTTCATTGCAGGTTCTTCATTCATCACATCAACAAACTCTCCTCTGTCTCTTAACCCTCTCTTCCTAGAATCCAACAAACTTTCTCTGTTTCCAAAATCATAAATAGTACTAACATCATCAATTAATCCTTTCTCACCACATGTTCTTAAAGCATTTGTAACTTTTTCAATTGGAAAATTAAGACATGCTTTTGAACCTCTAATTCTCAAAGCAGCTTTATCATAAGCTAAAGCAGCTTCTTCAGCTGTATTAAATGTACCAAGCCAAACTCTTGCACTTTTCTTTGATGAATCTCTTATCTCAGCTGCATATTTTCCCCATGGCCTTCTCCTTACACCTCTATAATGTTTTGCTTTCTCTTTTCTCACACATTCTTCTACTTTTTTCTTTGATTTACTACCAACACTTCCAATTTCTATGTTTTTGTAATTGCAAGAATCATCTTTATTAATACTTGTTGCTAAAATTTCTTCCCAAAAATCAGCTCCCATTGATATCCATCTTCCTAAACTTGGAAGTCTTTGAAGATTAGGCAATTCTTCCCATGTGTTAGAACATTCTATTGCATTTCCATTTGTTGTTCTTGCATCATTGTTGATAATCTTAGCCCAAACATTCTCAAGAATTTCATTAGAATTAGTTGCATGATGATTATTATTACTATTGTGAATATTCTCCATGTTGGTAATATTATGGTATAGTCACATGAAAATGAAAAAGAGATGTCATGAGTGAAGTTATATAAAGATATATTTGTAGTGTGAAGGGTGATTTTGACAGCTAAGGTTTTGCTTTAATGTGATCAAATTAAATGAATGAATAAAAAAACAGTTATTGGAAACTTGTGTGTTAATGCATTGACCTGCTATGTTTATGGAGGATTTCAGGATTTTCAAAACTAAGAAATGTTTATAAAATTAGATTGGCAACATTATTTTATTGTTTAACTATTGACTTGTGTGCTTGTTCAATCATTTGGAACTTACTCTCTCATGTAGATTTTGCATATTTTGTGGGTTGAATTGGGATACATTCTTCAAATACATTAATTGATATTACAACATTATGAAGCAAGAGGGGCTGAAGGATTTTAAAGCTGGCAAGAGGTGAGGACTTTGTTGCTTTCTGATTGAATTTGGAGTAATAATATAATTATTAATTATGAGTTTGACAATTTAATGCATTGTAGGCTTGTTCTTTTACACTGCTTAGGATTGGATTATTTTGCTCAATGCATTGTAATACCTCTGTTTAGGCTTGTAACATTAAGAAATCTATGACACCATTTCATAATTAGACAGAAAATTACTGTAGTAATGGCCAAAAAATAAAAGTGACAAATGGATAGTTAAACTATACTAATTGGATGGCTACCCAACACAACATATGTAGACCTAAGGTAAATTTTAAGATTAGATTTTTTAAAGTTTATAATTGTATTTTAGTAAAATTATTTAAAAAATCATCAAAATTATTTTTTAAACATTTCTAAATATAACTATTTATTAAATTAATATAATTGATTTCGTATAATATTTATTTTTAATTGATAATAAAATCAATTGATTTAATATTTTTTGAAATAATTAATCTCACATAAAAATTTATTAAGTTTTAAAATTAGTAGTACGCAAGGATTATTTTATTAAGTAAAAACGTTATTTTTTTTAAGTTTAAGACAATTGTTTTTGTAGTGTAATCATTGGACCAACTCTGACTAATTGTTTTTTATTTAAGAAAATGATTACTTAACAAAAGATTATTATTTTGAGTATAAAAACAAAGATTACTATTTAAAAAACTTTGACTTTGGTGAAATTTGTTGATAAAAAAGAAATAATATATAATGGTACTTTTTTTCCCTTACTTTTTGACCTTTATACTTGAGCTAATTCTAGCTTCATATGAATGTCATGACTTTTTCTCCCTCATTGTTCTCACTTATCCATTGGTAGAAAGGAGTATGTGATATGTGTAAGCTTAATTAGAGTTATGAGTTCTAAAGGAATAGCAAAGCGATGAATGCAAATACTATGAACCCATTCCAAATCAAAACTAGTTAGCGTGATGGAATACACAAGAAGAGTCAATTTCTTGGAGCTAAAGAAAGGTGGGTTTGATTAAGGAAGTGATAGATTAATAAAAGGATTTTGTTTTATGATTAGGAAAAAAAAAACAAGGCACACGGTTGGGCCTTTAATAATAAGAGGCTTAGTATTCAAGCAAAATGGCTACGTGTGAGAAATGCGGCGCGCGTGGTTCGATGAACCAAAAATCAGAAATGTTGAAAACTTGTGACTTGGTGAAACCAATTCAAATGGGGGAGTTCATATGAATCTGTTATATATTGAGGAATATTTTTCATAGCGTTGACTTGCCTAATTCCAAATTATGTGGTTTGATATCAAAATCCTAATGTAGTATGACGTTCATTCTCATCTAGATAGTTGTTGTTAGCACCCCTACTTCCTTTTTCAATTGACAATTTAACATAAATAAATAAATAAAACTGTATAAATAAAAGAAAGAATAATTTTTTTAATAAAATATTTTTTTTCAAGTATTGTTGTATTTTCCATTATAATTGATGTAAAGTGAAAAATATTGAATTAAAATTAGTCGATATAGTATTAATTAGAGAGTACAATTAAAAATAATAATTAATGTTACATTATAAATTAAAAATGATCATTTATTTTTGAACAATTTTTTACAAAATAGTGGTTCGTTGTGAAATAGAGATAGTAATATAGATATTTTTCGGAGTATTGACCATCTAATTCCAAATTGGCTTAGATGCACTCTTGACTTTTTAAGTTTTTTAATTGTGCAATTTTGATCCCCTAATTTTAAACGAATGATTTCGACCATCGCATTTATCCGGTTTTTAATTTTGTAGTCCTTCACTCCTTTTCCCACAAACTTTTGTTGAGTTGACAATTTCTAATTATGTGCATCTTTTTCACTTGGCTATATTGGATATTATTTAAATTAAAATATAAAAAGGCGAAATTTAGGAGAGAGTCGGTGACTTTCTTTTTCCCCAAAGATGACTTGGTTAACGGACTCGCAAGGGGATAGTCACAAATGGATTCAACGAAGTTAGCTTCGTCAAAGACATTGTATTTATTATTTGTTGTTGTTATCTCAAATGTGAAGAAAGATGATTTTGTTTCATACTTTTCTTGTCTCAAACACTTAAAATATTGAAATGGAAAATTGGAGGTAACCACAAAGAGAATGGAAAAAAAGAGAGAGTTGTAGATCATCTTAGAATATGATTATGGTGGGGGAAGATTGATTAGTCTCTTACTCTATTTCCTTTGAATTTTTATTATTTTTTTATATTTTTAAAACATAAATTTTGTTTTTTTTATATTTTAGTTTAAATAAAATTCACTCTAGTTAAGCGACAAGAATCATTAGAAAGTGTCAACTCATCAAAAAAATTTAGAAAATGAGTGGAGACTACAAAGTTGGAGGTGTAAATGGAAAGAGTCAAAATCGCTTCTTTTAATTGATAGAGTCAAAACCTCACAATTGAGAGACTTGATTAATCAAAAGTGCATTTAATTCTTCTAAATTATGTGATTGGATGTCAAAACTCCAATGCAGTATTGCATGCATTCTCAACTAGTCCATCTCAAAGGAAGTTGCTATTAGCACCCTATTTTACTAATATAGACCATTTCACATTTATTGATTCATTCGAATATTTTACACATTAAAGCAAACAATATTTTTTTTCTAATTATTGTTATAAATTAGAGGTGTTTACATTTAAGACGATTTAAATAAAAACTGCAATCGATATAAAAAAAATCAAAAACTGTACAAAATAAAATATTATTAAATGTGTTTGGAATTTTTTTATGAAAAGTACATTATTTTAGTTTTATTTTATAAATCAAATCACATACAAAATTAAATATTTTTTTTTAGAATGAGTTATCGTATCAAATTATTATTTATTAATAATAGTTATATATTTATTTAATTTGATATATTTTTATTATTATTATTATTTTATATGTTTCAAACATAATCAATAATCCTTAGACCTTAACAATGGACCAAAACCTTAACGTCATGAAAAACAAAAGTAACAAAGCATGTTGTAGAATGAAAGAATGCTGTGTAAGGGGTGATGTTTGTTAAGAGTGTGAGCGTTTGTATGAGCAACTGGATACGAACCAGAGCCTTAATAGCATGAAAAACAAAAACAACAAAGCATGAAAACAAATTCATAATAGAACCTTAACCGTTTTTTGGCAACAGTATAGACTGTGGGCAGCGGTGCAGGGCGGCGGTGAATACACAATTTTTTTATTAATATATTTACCAAATATATCATCAATTAAAATGTCAAATTTAAGAAAGAATTAATTTGTAATTCATATGATATAGTTAGAGAATGATTCCAATATCAAATTTTCTAAGAAAAGTTTATTTGGTGGAACTGATATTCTGAGATACCAAATTTAGATATCAAATTTTCTATCGGACTAAATTGATGAATTTTTTTAGTAAAGAATTCCTACTTTATTTTCTTAATCAAGCCACAGAAGAAGGTACTGCTACTTAAATTGATTTAACACTTACTTATCACATGATTTATAAACAGCTTGTTCCCTGTATTAAAAGCTTATGCTGCCAAAGAATTAAATGAGCACACGAGTTGGCTATTCATTTGAACAGTAAATGTGCTGTTGTGTCCAATGAGAATTGGAGGTTGTTAAATGCAAACCGTCAAAAGCTCCGAATACATTTGTGAAAGCCCCTATCAATTTAAAATGTAATATTAATTAATTTTTTCCTAATTATATATTATAATTAATATCCTTTGGACCATTTATTTCATTTATATAAATTTATCACTCATTGTACAACAGAAAGAACAATAGTTAGTATTATTATACCAAAAAAAAGATTAATTTTCAAATATATTATTGTCAAAAAGAAATTAATTCTTTTACTGGAAAATTTCAAAAAATATAAATTATTGTGATTATTTTTTTATTATTTGTGTTAATAAAAAAATCCACTTATTTATAGAACAAAATAAAATCCACTTATTTCTCATGTAAGTAGATTATTTAGGTTAAAAATACAAATTTAATTCTTTAAATTTAATTTAATTTTCG
>JBBPBP010000002.1:2811208-2827110 GCA_037974735.1 Cicer chorassanicum
TTTTTTTATCATGTTCTAAATATGATTGCAAAAAATCATTTAAAATTTTAAAGTTGAAAGACAATTAAAAATATTTTATTTTTAGCAGAGATTTAAACTGTTTGCTGAATAATTTTATTAAAATTAAAAATTATAATTTTATTTTATATACACTAAAATAAAAAGCTTGAAATTTTATAAAAACTAACGACATATTCAACCAAAAAAACTACATCAAAATTTGATATCCTCATAAATTATTGTGATCAAACTTTTTCTTTTTTAATTTATGATCACGAGAAAACTTTTCTTTTTTTGAGATGGATCACGAGAAAACTAATTATTAAGGAAAGAATGATCATATATCTCACATTTTATATTAAAAAGTCTATGTCTATGTATGAAAGGAAAATTTATTTTTTGATAAAGTATGTATCATAGGATTTAACCCATCATAATTAAAAAAAAATGTTAAGACATTTTAACTACTAATGAAAATAAAATAGAAAAATAAGAGTGACCTTTATTTAAATTTATGATTATGTTTGCAAAGATACATAATATTTGATTTTTTTTTTTACAATATTTGGTTTTCTTTTCAATAATTGAAATTTATTATACTTTTATCTTGTTATAAATGCAGTCGTGTTATATAAACTTGTACACTTGGCCTATAACTACACAACAGAGATATCATCACTTCACTAAAATTGTTTCATCCAGGCATGGAGAACTCTGATAGAAAATTGTTTTTTTCTTTTAAGCAAATGATTTTCATTCTTTGCTTGTTATTATGTTTCACATCAAGTGTTGAATCTTTAAACAAAAAAGTCTCTGGCTTTTATGTATTTGGAGATTCTACAGTAGACCCTGGAAACAATAACTATATAAAAACACCCTTCAGAAGCAACTTTCCACCATATGGAAGAGATTTTACAAATCATGTTCCTACTGGAAGATTCTCTAATGGAAAGCTATCCACTGATTTCATTGGTAATTAATTAATTAACTTACTTTTACAAATAAATTAATTAAATTTACAAGTTGAAGATTTATTATTTCATTAAGTGTGGTATGTGACTATATATGTGTGAATGCATTGCAGCTTCTTATGTAGGTGTGAAAAAAGAGCTTCTTCCAGCTTATTTGGATCCAAATTATAGGAACAATGTTGAAGAGCTTATGACAGGAGTTAGTTTTGCTTCTGCTGGTTCTGGATATGATCCACTTACACCAACCATCTCTGTATGCATCTATAATTTTTCTTTCTATTAATTTCTGATAAAAAATTTATCAATAAATTATGTTGACTTACTAAAATAATATTATCTCTATTTTTGAAAACGAGTGTGTATTAATGATATAGGGAGATCTACTTTTTTGTACATTCTTGCGTCCTCATTAATCAAAATATGTGGTAAATTCAACTGCATAAATAACCATAATTTTTAACGTGATTTAAATTAAATATTTATTCAACTAAATTAACTTTTTTTATGTGATTAACCAAATATATTTCTAGTATAAAAAAAAAAGTGTTCATGGAAATTTTTTGATTTGGCAGTATAGTGTGCAACACATGTGAAATCTCTCTCTCACACTGTTTTCTCATTCTGACTAACTTCAAGACCTGAAAGAAAGTTAAATGTAGTTGTAATTAATTCATAGGAGAATTTTAATAAGTTTTGTTTTTTCCATTATATATTTACACTTTCCAGTACAATGATATACAAAAGTAATAGTAATTTAATTCAAATAAATATATACAGGCTAATTAATATGAGTGAGATTGTGTGTTTATTACAGAATGTAATTCCAATACCAACTCAGGTGGAATATTTCAGAGAATGCAAAAAGAAGATGCAAGATGTGATTGGCAAACAAAGTACTGAAAATCATATGAAGAATGCAGTATTTTTCATCAGTGCTGGCACAAATGACTTTGTTCTTAATTATTTTACTCTGCCAATAAGAAGACAGAGCTATACTACTATATTAGCCTACCAGCAGTTCTTGATCCAACGTATCAAACAATTTTTACAGGTTTGGTTCAATTACCACCCTAATGATATCTTCATTCAATAATAAAATGTTTTTTTTTTTTTTACTTTGATGATAAATAAGTTACTTATTCTTGCTTGTCAAAAACCAACTCATATGTGACCCAAAAAATAACAAACTCATATGTTTGCCATAAATGACTTTAATATACTAGTACAGAGTACTCGTACTCCGATACAATTAAACAAATCTACACTAGATTTTTTTATTGACTCAACAAGTCTACACTAGATTTTTTTTTTTTTTACTCAACAAGTCTACACTAGATTTATTATTATTTTTTTGGACCCTATAAGTCTATACTAGATTATCAATAAAAATGTCTACACTGCATTTTTTATGCATGGAGAAATTTATGAAAGTAATTTTCCGCTCAAACTTTTATTTGCTTTCTTTAAATTTAACAAAACAAAGGTTAGATCAATTGGTTGATGAACTTAATTAAAAGACAAAAAATTTTTGTTGGTAAGAATTCGAGTTTAAACATGGACTAAAACAATTGAGTAAATTTTTAATTAATTTCCAACCAAAATTCTAATTACCAAAATCTATTTCCTTTAAAAACTAGAGGATTAAGACCAAATATTTTTTGAACTAAAAACTCAAATCTTAACATAGGTTTTAACAGCTACCACGTGATTCCTAATCTAATTAAGTGGTTAGTCCTACATCTATTATTGAGAATGAACTAAATAAATATATATAAGAGATGTATATTTAATACATTAAAAATTTGAGTAGAAATATAGTGTAAAAATCTCATAGTAGTTAGACTTTTTAGTCCATTGTTACTCTTGGTGCTCTTTGACTTTTCAACAATAAATTTTTTTTGTGAGTACCGGTACCAACACACTTTTAAATAGACATTTTTTAACTCATTATATTTAATTGATTAAAATTTGCATAAATTCTTTTAAAACACGTAGATTCCATATAAATTTAACGGAACTCACGTATATTTTAAGTAATAAAAAAAGTGTATTACAAAATATATGTTAAAAAATGTGTTATTGTCTTAATGTTTCTTCCACTTATATTGATCTTTTGGAAAAATATTTGCAAAAGCAAAACTAGTTTGGTCAATAATTTGTAATTTCAAGAAATCATCTGATTTTCTCTAGACACTTATTTTAGTAGTGATAACCCTGTTTACTTACTATGATACCATATAAATATACCCCTCTTTTTCTTAAACCTTAGGTAACCTCACACAACACTTTCTCAAAATTATTTTTTGTCCCCAACTGAATTGGGGGATATTGACAATATTATTATAAATGTACCAAAGGAAAAAGATAGTCAGAACTTGCTTTTGTCATTAGTCAAAGTTGTGTCAATAAAAACACACAACTACTTTATGGATGGGTAAGAAAAGAAAGGCTCAGACAATTGGATGGCACCTACTTATGAGAAAGAGACAACAATGTATAATTGGTACAGTCTGTAGTTGAGAGTAGATAAGGAAACTAATAAAGATCCAACCCTACTGATCCTGCAACCAAATTTCACCTAAAAAATGAAAGCAAAACACTGAAATTAACAACTTGATGGCCATACCAAGAACAAGTAGAAGAATACTTAGATGAAGTAGACAATCTTGAGCTAAATGGCACCTCCTTAAATTTGATTGATTTATTTTTGATATATTTAAATTGAATGTTTTCTGCACGCAATTACATAGATTAATATTTTGAATTTGACCCGTCAAAAGTTTATAATACATGAGTGACAAAAGTCTTTCTTTAAACTAATGAAAGTTGGTTTAATTGGTAAGAAATTGACTCATATCCTATAAAAATGTATTCAATTTTTGTTGCCAACATGTTGGGTGAACTATCTATAAGTATTCTTGTTAGTGTTTTCTGAACAACGGGATCTGTCCTGACCTCAATCATTCAACAAAACTTAACTTATTTAAAATTTTTATTATATAAAAAAAACTCCATATAAGAATTTTTAACTTTCTCGCATTTCTAATAAGATTTAAATTTGAGACTAATGGTTAAACCGAAAGAGACTCATACATATCATCTAAGTAGAGTTAATTTTAAATATAGAAAAAATATAACATATGTGCATATAGATCTTAAGCGTACACTAGTGGTTAATTTATTTGACGGGAATAAATTTTATTAGCGGCAGATATTGAACCATAGAACACACATTGTCAATAATTCCAACTCATTCCACTTGGCTAAATCTTCTAGATAGTAATATGTGAATATACTATTTTTAATAGATGTAGCAGGAGAATTGTAGAACAGCATAAATGATGTGCACTTCCAAAAACATTCCTAAAGTGATTCAGTGGGAAGAGTTTGGTTAGAATTTTATTCTCTGTTCAAATAATAAAAAACAGTTAGTTGGTTGAAAGTAGTAGAGACAATCCGGCCATTTCCCATTTGCCAAGATTATTCACTTGCATTGGAACTAGAGAACTATGGTTGATATATATGTTGTTTCTAGAATGGTAAATATTTTATGGTTTTATGAATAATTAACTGGACCACTAGCCACAGTGTGGCCTGTCATTTATCTAATGTTGGTTTTCCATTTTCATAAACTCTATGTCTTAGGAAGGAAACCTAAACAGGAAAGTAGGTCACTGTTGCCTCTAATGAAAAGGAGGTCTTTGCAGGGCATAGGCATACTATATATGGGGTAGAAAAATTCTTACTGTCTTTGTTTTTATAAAATTGATTAAGTTGGAAATAAAAACAATGATATTTATTTTACTTAAAATACTTATAATTTAATTTTTTTACTAAATTATTTATAATTTGATATTTAAATTATCTCCAAGCTGAAACAATAATTAGTAAGATTTTATTTACTTTTAAACCAAATTAAATATTATCAAAGGCCATTTCCTTTAAAAACTGAATTATTAAGAAAAATATATTTATGTTAAAAAAAATATTAATAATTTAAAGAAAAAATATTGATAAAATCTAATATATTAAATTAAATATTTTTTTATCTTATAAATTATACTCAATTCATAACTGCAAGAAGATTGATATGTGGAAGTTTTCAATGTTAATTTATTTTCTATACTAAGCTTTGTGTAAGTACTATCAAAAAGAGTAAAGACTTCTTAATTAAAAAGAAATTAAATATTTCTTAATTAATGTCATCGACTACTCATTGTTATCATGATGAATACTAACTAACTAGTGATTTGACCCACTAAGGGTTATGCACCTAATCCCAAAGCTGCAAAGAGATTTATAGAGTCCTTATGTTCAAGATTATGTTCCAACTTATTGGGCCAAATTTATTTAGACTCATGGGATACAGTGTACCATTTTGATTTTGAATTTTTGATAAATTGAATAACCAAAATGTTCGTTACGTACACGAACACGTGTGTATAATTCACACGTATATAAGTTGTTAATTATACGTACTGTGTTCATGTGTATATTAATGAGAAAAGTTAGTTACTTAGACGAGCACATGTGTATATACCATAAAGCATGGTATGAAAACACGAAGAAGTAATAGTGCCCTTTAAATAACCTTATTTTTTGGTGAAGTCTTTGATAACTTTGACAAAAGATGGATACCTTAAGTTAAAAACTAATTAATATATAAAAAGTGATGTAATATTAAATAATTGAATGCTTAAGTAGTATATCTAACAAAATTACTCCTCTATCGGAGTGTTCACTTTTTTATGAGAGAAAAAGTTTGTTAGCTGAGTCTTGCAATTTAGTATAGTGTAACTTAAAGGTTAAAAAAGCACTTACATGTACTTAAGGGCAAAATTCTCACATTGACCGTGATATTTGAATTCACACTGTCTTATGAATGTAAAAATAAATGCTCAAGTCATCTAGGACAAAATTCTCAATTTTGTTTAGGACAAAAAGTCCGAAAACCATGATTCATGAGAAACGAAAAATAATAATTTGGTGTGCAAAAATATTAGGAGATGCTCGGATGAGGAAATTTTTAAATGTAATTTTAGAGGATGATTTAAATAGTTTAATGTAACTATTAATTTATTTGGATGATAAATTTGTAGAATTTTTAAATATTAAGTAAAATTTAAAAAATTTAAAATACCATCTTAAAATCAAGAATTGAAATTCCATCACTACACTATAAAAATGTAAATTTCAAATTGCTCCAAATAATATTTTAAAAAAGTTGCAAATTGTTTTCCTATAAATTTTAAATTTTACATATTCGTCCCTATTTGTTTTCAAATCTTGCAAATTGGTCCCAATTATTTTTTAAAATTTGCAAAGTAGTTCCTATATATTTTTTTAAAAATCTCAGATTGGTTCTCATCTTTTTTAAAAATTCAAAGTTGACCCAAAGTTTTAAAATTTTGATTTTGGACATTTATCTTTAGGTATTTACATTTTTACCCATTTTTTTAAAATTTATTAAAAAAACCCAACTATCAATAATTCCTATTTTAATATTTAGAGGTTTTTAATCACTTTATAAAAACAAAAAAAATTAATGAAATGAAGATTTTAATTACTCTTTTTTTAAGTATGAAGAAATAAAGAATCCTGAATCGAATATGAAATCTTGGATATCAATGCATTTGCATATACATGTTTGTCACTAAAATAGTTTTATTAATCTCATTCTAATGGTATTAACTGAGATCAAATTTCCAATCTGCAAATCTAATATATCTTTTTTACCATTAGACAAAATTGTTGGAGCTCATAATAAAAAATATAGTTGAGATAAAAAAAAAACTTAATTACATCTTATATTTCTAAAAACACCCACAAATAACAAATGGAACACATTTTATCCTTTGTATAATGCATTTGACTCCTGACCACTTTTGATCACTTTTTTTCTTCCAAATCACTCGTCACACATCAGCGCCAAAATATAAACAAGATATTCAAATCATCAAAAAATAGAGGAAGATTTTTTATTTTTATTTTATTTATTTATTTATTTATAAAATATGATATAGGAGATAAAAAAACTCAGAATTTTAAAATAGAATAATCAAAAGTTAATATTAAACAAAATAAAGAGATTGCATTTAAGTCTAAAAGAAATTTGAAGAAAAAAGAAGAAGTGATATAAAATCTTAGAGGCAATGTTTAAAATATTCATACATTAAATGTTCTAAAGAGTTTAAAGTGTAAATTAACACTTTTTCCCTACTTAAATTTCTTATCTATTCTCTTTTCAACCAAATATGATATGTCATCCCATCCTTTCATTCTTCTCACTATGGGTGTTCGCATATAAAATTAAATTGGGTTTGAGATTAAAAAAAAATACATCTAATCTGATCTATTTAGTTTTGCATAGTTGATAATTCAATTATTTTGATTTTTAAATTAGATTTGATCTAATTCGAGATTGATTTTTATCTATGATATTTAGTTTATATTGTTTTGGATTATTTATTTTTTTTTATCACCATTAACACACATGCATCGATAGTATAACTTTGATACTTGGTTTGACTATGTTACTATTATTATTTCTTTTACCATAATTGGAACCTGAAAACTGATTCAATCTTTTAAAAATATTTATTTTTGATTTTTTCAATTTCTTAGATTTTCAACCTTTCTATTCAATTATTGTAGTTTTTATTTGATTATATATTAAGAGTCTTACCTTACATCCCATTTATTAAAATAGTTTTTTTTCTCTTTTTCTGAACCAAACACACCTAAAAGTTTATACTTGCATAGATACAAATGGCATAGTCATTTCTTCTAAGCGGTTTTTATATTCCTTGAATTTTATTATGATTCCTTATTTTTGTATTTGGAAACTAAGGTATTTCTTAATTTTTTTAATATATTACTATTATTATTTCATTTACCAATTCAAAACTCTGCAAATGATTATTGACGTAGTACTGCCAAGTGCCAACATAGTGAAAATGACTACAATAATTACAGTGATGTATTTTGCATACAAATTTTATCTTAAAAAATCCGCTTCAAAGATAATATCAATAAACTAGTTTCGTACATCACATAGATTGTTTGATGACTTGTTGGATCATACATATTAATTCCATAATATAGTAGCACTAATATATATGACTAAGAATTGCTTAATGAATTTTATAAATTAATAACTAAATTTTTTGTTCAGGATTTGTTGGCAGAAGGAGCTACAAAAATTGCAATAGCTGGAGTACCTCCAATGGGATGTCTACCAATGATGATCACAATGCATTCCTCTAACGCCTTTTTGCAACGTGATTGTATAGAAAAATATTCATCCATAGGTAGAGATTTCAATCAGCTCCTTCAACATGAATTACACCTAATGCAATTGCAGCTCAATTTATCTACTCCAGATGCTAAGATCTATTACATTGACATATATGAACCCATAGCCAATATGATCCAAGCCCATCAAAGATATGGTTCGTAATTAATTATTTTTTTTCACTTGCTCTTGACAATTAAACTAATTAATTGAATTAAAATAAAAAGACAACAGCATTAAATTTTTTATTTTTTAATGTGTTTATATGTGATAGGATTTGAAGGTATTAATAGTGGATGTTGTGGAAGTGGATACATTGAAGCATCAATTATGTGCAATAGGGCTTCAACAGTGTGCCCTGACCCATTTAAGTATATATTTTGGGATTCAATTCATCCAACAGAGAAGGCATATCACAACCTCTTCTTGGCTTTCCAATCAACCATTGATTTCATTGTGAACAACTAGAATAAGTTCTTAGAATATGTTTGACCTCTTTTTCTTCTTATCGGTTATGGCCTCCCAAACTTAACCATTTTTTTTTCTTTTCCTTCTTTTTACAAAAGAAAGTAATATTGTAAGTGCATGTGTATGCGTGACATAAGAAATAAATTGTGGGCAATATTATGTATATCAACATAGATGATTGTATTAGAATTAATTTAATTGGGAATATAAAATAACAAAAATTTATATTAGCAGTTTAATTTTAATTTGAAGATTTTATTTATTTTTATATATTAAATTTTTTTAACGAATGTATTTTACAAATTCCTACTACTTATTTGTTCAAAACCTCCATGAATACGGCGACAAATTCAACTACGCCTACGACATCTCTCAGGTCAGGTCCCTGCAATTTCTCCATCCAATTAATGGCTTTTCTCATCGGTTAATTTTAGCTTCTAAAATTTTGAAGTATATTCAATTATATTAACCTAAACATATTTTGAGATGTTCTAGTGTTAAGCAGAATCATGTTGGTGAAAGAATAATATTGCAATTAAGATTTCGAAAAGAGGTATGGCAGATATTTGATGGAAAGGAATCCCATAGTTTTTGTGACATGGGAAATATGAAACAAGACAAGTTCTACTTTGGATCAGTATCTGAAAATTGCTTAAAACACCAATGTTGATACATAGTATATTGTAGAAGTTTCCTATGAAACAGACATTCTGTCATTTAAATTTTTTTTAAGGTCCTGACTTTCAATCAATCAATGATATGGAAATAGTATCCAGAGCACACAGTTAAACTTATTCTTTTGACCCCTAACTTAGCTTTAGTTATTTCCAAAGAATCTTTTGTATGGGTCTATAATATAATTTTTACTTGGTTGGCTAAATGTTTGATTTGAAACTGTCAATGGGTTATGGAATAATTTGTTACTGATGCAGATATTATTGATTATCTCACACATACCATATTTAATTAATTCAACTTATTGGATTACCACTATCATTTAATAAGTTTTGACTGAACATTGGTGAAATAACACCGATGAAGAATTTATTTGCACTTTGTGAACTTGAGTCCATGATTAGATGGGTTTGGGTCTAGCAGGCTTTCAGTATAAACAACTTTATTTCATAACAAAATTTGGTTAGGATCAGAAATTGCTTGAAAGAACAGAATGATGTTGGTAGACCAGTTGTGAGGGATGCCATGCAATTTCTTGATGGCTTTTAGAGACAAGTTCAAGAACATGTTTCCTAATTGTATACAAAATTTTGATTTGTTGTTCGGCCATTACACATCAATTTGGTTTCTTTGGTTAGAATCACAATGATAGAATTTCTAAATTTTAATATTCACCAAATTTAGAAACTATAAGATCAGATCAGACACAATCATGGTACAATATGAAAGTATAAAATTAGAAGAAACACATAAAGCTTTAATTAAAAGAGAGAGTGAATGGTTTATAATTAGTATTAGTCAATGAAATACTATTATTTATGTCATTATTGGAATATTTCCACATATATATTCAAAAGAATTAAAAGTAAAAACTTATAAAAATGTATTTGTGAAGTGACTGTTACAAACCTGAAGAGGAGAAATGGGCAATTGATAGGTACAAACAGGGGGAAAGAACAATTTTGTTGAATGATATGAATGAATCTATTTTTCAATAGTTAATTGACTCCCCTCTAAGTAACTAGCTACCCTAACCATTCCTAGCTACTTTAACTCCCCTTTATTCTTTATCCTAACACAGTCTAACATGGGTATGTACAGTGTCTGATTTTGCAATTGTTTTGAAGTATATGTGGTTCCATGGTTCCTATGTCATTTGTTGTCATACCTCTTCTGATGACATTTAGCCATTTCCTGTGAATGTTCAGGGGTATCATTGATGCTCACATGACCTGATCTGGAAGAACAGTCAATTACATCTTGTGCCTTGTTTGGATTATTGAGCTTTTTGCTACGAACCTGCTTTGCTAATGTAATATCAGCCTTATGTTTAGCATCTTTTATTTGTGTTACGTTGGACTTTTTCTGTTACAGAAACGTGTAAGTATTTTTCTCTAGAGACCCTACATTTTTGTCACGGTAGTAAAATGTCAGATATCTAATCCCTTGTCAAAGAAAGTTGAAAAAAAATGTTGACCATAGTAATAGTTGAATTTTGCAAGTGCACCCTGTTAAGATTCTCATATTGAATAATATATAACATGAGAATGTGCTTATAAGTTGAAGATATCTCATGCCTTACAAGTCGATTTTGTATCATGAGTTAAGTTCAACTCAAATATTCCAACATCAATTGTCTTGTCTGTCCTGCCTTGATTGTATTGATTAGTAAAGGCCTTTTGAATCTTACATCAAATTTATTTGAATGTGTAACCCCTGTAGAGATCAACTAGGGTAAATGATCATCTTTTTAAGCAATTCATCCGTTATAGCCTATAGGAAATCCAATGTCCATAGCTTTAGTATTTCTACCATGTTGCATTGTTAATATCACCATGTTCTAAATCGTGTGGTCACGGTAGTTGTTGCATAGTGATCTTTAATATTGCAGAGAACCACTTTATTAAAAGTCATTACGTTGCTGTTCAAAATCGTATAGACAATTTTTTAAGGCCTAATAGTATAACACATGGAGAAATAAAGGAATGTGGCACTAGTTTCTATTTCATATTGAATACATTATGCTGCTGAACATGGTTTTCAAGTTAATGCTTAAGAGCAGTGTAACACCAGATTTTCTGAAAAACCAGTGCTACTACTACAATGACTAAAAATATGCAAATACCGGTTGAAAATGTTTAAGGCTATATATACAGAAAAACTAACATGTGAATCTTTTACATATGATGAATTATAATCAGTGGATGTAAGTTTGTGTTTGCGTTTTAGGTAACATATTTCCTGAAGACATTACATCATTTCTATGACAGCTGATTGGGAGCGTTGTGGATTGTTAAGTTCATCAGAAATGGTTACACTCTCCAACCTTGGCGAATTTCGACGGCGTACACCTTGTAACACACTGCCACCAAAAGTTGCAGATTTATTTAAAGCCATCAGATTCCCATTGTATAAGCAAGTACCACTTCTTAAAACTCTCTTCATATTATTATGATCATCATCAGATTCAGTGGTTACATTTCCTTGAGAAAGTTGAGCTTCCTCTTCATAGTGGTTATGGTTATGGAAATACTTCTTCAATAAGGCTAGTATTAAGCAGATGGTGGAAGTGGTAGCACATATGATATAGAGTCCCCAAAATTTGCCAAGGGTCAGGCTCTCAGTTTCTGGAGAAGGTGAGTTGTTTGAACATTCATTGGAAGGTGTTAACCAAGTCTCTTCCAAAGCTTTTAGTTTTCCATTTTCTGCAAGTGTTAAAATGGCTTCAGAAAAGTCTTTGGCCATTGGATCTCCTTTTTGAAATACCTGCATATAGTATGAAACGCCGCATTTTTTATTATTACGATACAGCCTCTTTGTTTTTAATATGTCTCCTATTTTCAAATATTTTTACAGAAAACACTCAAAAAAGAGAAAATGGAACATGCAATAAGAATCCTGTATTTTGCCTCATCACCCACTTTTGTAACTGCATCTTAAAATTAGTGGTATGACATGGTAAAATGGAGGGATCTCATTGGATGATAGTGTAAAATTAATTTACACCGACAGTGTATACTCATTAAACTCTTCAAAAAATTGTTTAGATTAAAATAAAGTGACAGTTTTTTTAATTTAATGAAAACAAAACATTTTGTGAAAATATAGCCTGAGAAGTAGTTGTAGGCACTTACAAAGCCCATTCCTCCAAATTTATAGGCTGCTGTAGTTGCTGTGTAGTCTTTGCAGTACTTATTTAAGAAAACCTTCTCATATGGACTCTCAACAAAGAGAGCAGAAATTGTTTTGCTCTTGAATTTATCCAGAATGTCACGTTCATCCTCAACATCTATAACTTGGGGCCTAGGGAAATTATACACTTGAACCAAGTAGTCCTTTACAAAGGTACTGCTGTTATCACAACCAACTGGTAAATTGTTTTGTTTAAGCCATTCAATGTCTCTATCAGACCTCAACTTTTGGACAGTAAGCAATGATGAAAGATTTGCAGTGTAGCTTGAGGTTAGAACAAACACAAGAAATAACCATACTCCAACTACTATTCTTGCCGAGTTGCTGTTTATTTTTTCCTCTGTGATAATCAAAATCAAATATCATGTTACTTACAATTAGTTTGCAAAAGAAGGAATTTCCAAATGAAGCAATCTTTATTAAATTTAACAACTCAAGCTTTTCTATGGATCAACTTTTGTTAAGTATTGCAACTCAAAAGTGCTGCCATCATAGTTCAGTTCAGGAAGAAAACCAAACCGAACTGAACCGGCAAAACAGTTCAGTTAAACCGCACTGTTAATGATTTGTTTCAAACCAAACTGATATTAAGGTTCACTAGTTCTGTATTTCCGAACTGAAACGAAACTAGCTTTATAAAAAACTGAACTATACATTTTAGAACTGAACTACTGATCTTAAGGCTGTTAGAAAAGCCAAAAAGTTGGACTGAACCAAATATTAAGACTATTTAAAAAACCAAAAAACCAAACCAAACTAAATTACATTGAAAATAACCGAATTGTGACTGATAGTTCACTATCCGAAGTGAACTGAACCAGTTCAGTTTGTGAACTGCCCATCAGTTTTGTTTTTCCAATGCGGTTCGGTTTAGTTTAGCTGTTTGATTCTGGCTCCGGTTTTTTTAACAGTCCTAGCTAAATCCTTTATAAAATTACCAACAAGTTTCAAATATAGCAAACAAGGAAATGAGGAAGTTTTACACTTTTATAATCTAGACTTACTATGAGCAAAAAATAGAGTAGAAAAAGCAAACCACAGAGTGGTGCTGATCTGGGTTTTCAATGGTCCACCAAATTCAGGATTCAAGTGATGTTCCAAGAACCAAATGATAATCATTGTGTAGATAAGGATACCAACAGTTGCAATCCACATTTCCATGCTAAATGGTTTCATAAACAACCATGCTGACCCTTCAGTCTCTGCTGGAAATATGAGTGATAAGCCTGACTCAGTATATGGTTGAGTGAATGATACCAGCTTTGATCGGTTGGCAAGTATTGTTACATCTCCTACAATAGCATCATAGAGCTGCAATAGTATTAGCTTCCCTTTTCCTTTTTGTTTGGAAAAAATTGAATTTTTTTATAGTTTAATTTAGTTTCAAGAAAGTATGATATTCTATATTAAAGATGTAAAAGTTAGTTACAATATGCTTTTGTCAAAGCTGGTAAGGTTTTTTATTTTTATTTTTATTTTTATTTTTTTATTTTTTATTTTTATTTTTATGTATAGGGAAAAAACCCATATCTCAAACTAACATAACTAATCTTTACATCTCTAATATTCTATATACATGCAATGTGTTATGCCACTTGTGGGTGAAATGCATATATTGAATGTGACAAATGAAATCATGAAATAAAAAACACAAGCCGACAAGAACATAATGTTGAAAAGATAAAAGAGTTTACCTCATTTATGACTTCATACATAAGTTCATCATAAGATTCATTGAAGGCGTGAAATTCATAGGGAAGGCCAAAATATTGCTCACTCAGAATTTCTCTGATCTCTTTGAAAAGTTCAATACAAAAACCAGTAGGAGGTTGATTTGGTGAGAATTTCAAAAAGTTATCAAATGCAGGATTCATAGGAATTGCAACTCTTAAAGGGTTTGTATCTGTATGTACTTTCCATGTCTTAGGTGTAGAGTCATTTATGCTTTCTATAAGAGATCTAGCAAACTTCAACTTTGGATTCCAAAAATCCAATTCCATATGTTTCTTATCATTATCAACCACTTTTATGACACTTAATATTGGATTGCAGGATAGTTGTCTTTCTTTGAATCTTATATCACCACTTAAGCCATTGAAATTAGAAGATAACATTTCCTCCAATAAAATCTTTGAGCTATTAGAATTAGTATTCATTTTCTCCAAAGCCTTTGTAACAATTGTAATGCTATCATAAGCTAGCAAAGCATTTGATCCTGGTATGGCCTCAACTATTTCTGTAGGATCAGCTTGGAAATTTTCTTGCAACTGAGTATAACCACTGGAACTTGTAGAAAAGTTGGTTTTGATTCCCAAAACACCTTCCATAGAAGATAAAACAGATTTATCTACATATTCCAACATGCTTGTAATCTCCTCATTGATTATCCAACATGATTCTCTCTCCAAAAATCCAATTTTCTTAGCTTCTCTAAACAAATGGTTCACCATAGGTAATGATGCTTGAAGTACGACAAAAACACGTGATTTTTGTGGCAACAGCTTCAACAATTCATCGAGAACAACCCCTTTTGGATCAGACAAAGAAGTGAACGGTGGAAGAACTAATTGATACTCGATCTTCGAGTTAACCTTTTCGAGAGCGTCAGATAAGAGGGTTAACATTCCATAATCGTTACTATAAGGGTTGTCTTCATATATAGCTATAACCTTTTGAGAGTTGAAAGCATGGATAATATCAGCTATGAAGTTCATTTGTGCAGTGTGATTTTGATTTTGAGTCTTCATATATAGCTATATACTTTTATGATTTTGGTCCTCGTAATATTTTTTTTTGTTTAAATCCATGTAATATCAAAATAGATTTATTTTTGTTCTTTACTATTAAGTGGACGTTACAAAAATGTTAACTCAGGGAAACAATTTTTGGTCCCTGTAAATATAACACTTTTCAGTTTTAGTCCCTAAAAAATATTTTTTTGAATTTCATCCCTGCAATATTAAAAAATCTTTTTAAATATAAAATAACATACAAATTGATTTTTATTAATAATAAACTTATGTCAAGTGATGTTTAAAGTATTTTCACTTCAATAATTTAAAATTTATTAATTTTCTGTTTTATTTATTTATTATTATTAAATTAATTTTCGTTTCTTGTTTCAAAAAGATCACTAAAATCTTCTATTTTATTTAATTATTATTATTAAATTAATTATATTAGTATAAAATAATTATTAAAATAACTTTAGATTTAAGTTTTATAATTTTAATTAAAATCTCCTTTTACGCTTTATATTTTTTTCATTGTAACTTAAAATAAATAAAATATATACTATGTGA